>SSSI01001821.1:0-30820 GCA_004796505.1 Oryzaephilus surinamensis
TATTCGATTTGAGTAAAAAGATTTACTATTGTAGTGAGAATATTACATGTTTAAGGCCCGAAATATTCACCTCCTGATAAATTTATCCTCCCTATAACTTCCCTGGATACATTTGTTAACACAATTGTTTCTATAGAAATTATGTTACGGATAAATTTATCAGGAGGTGAATATTTCGGGCCTAAATTATATGCGAAAAAACTAGAAAATGTATATCCAGATAAAATAATTAAATTTAATACATACATATTTGTATATATGTTGTAGCCACAATGCAAAATCCGCCACTTTACAAAAAGTCTAGTCACATTACAATGTGACCACAACAGCCACATTGTAAAATGTTTTGTTCCTTCTTTTATATAACAACCAAAAAACTTCAACAGATTTCATCTGTACAACATATCGACATTTTTTACGTATATTTTGTTTTTTGGTTATTATATAAAAGAAGGAACAGATTTGTTATATTTACAATACATACATATACAAGACATATACAAAATTATGACAAAGTATATTTCTTACTAATAAATAGATAAGCCTACATTAGAATTCTTAGAAAATGGCAATTAAAAGTGGAGGTAAAAATATAGGGCCAATTCCGTATTTTTATAATCCTTTCTCTAGCTATAATCTGTAAGAGGACGAGCTCCGATAAATTTTACCTGAAAAAGGTTCCCGGACGAGTTCCGATAGGATCAAATAAGAGTGAACCAATTTTTATTTATACGCAAAACACAAAACCAATACACTTATTATATAAACTATTATATTGAAAAAACAATGTTATTTAATTAATTAAATTCATATACATACAATAACAAAACATTTCAATTACTTCCAATTATGTACATACTTATACGATATGTTTTAATAAAATACTGCAAATATTTATACAAAAATAAAAAACAATTTAATTTAGTTTATTTTTATATAAAATTCAATTAATATTTTCGTATATCAAGATGAAAGATATATGCGAATCTGTGTATTATTATAAATTTAGACATTTTTCCCTGTTTCCGAATGACATACATTTTTATTTAAAAAAAGGACGATAATATTTTCTCTAAAAATTGTCATTTGATGAAAAATTATGAAAACATAAAATTTTTGGCGGGTTAATTATAATACATTCATAAATATCTAATAATAAAATTAACTAATTATTAATTTTTGAATGTATATACCTTGAAAACTCCACGTTCCAGTTTTTTTCTAATTGGACACATTGTGATAAAAATGAAAAAAGAAAATTTAATTGCACGAATAAGTCATCAATTTTAAAACACAAATTTTCACACTTTTAAAAAAATTAAATTCCTTATTAACTAATTAAAAAGATTCGATAGGAAATGTGTCACAAATTTAAATAAAATCCAAAAAATATGAATATTTTGTGTGATATAGTGATTGCCTCCGTAAAATAACACTTTTCCTGCTTGGCTTTCCTGCTGGTGATGGGATCGACGCGAACAGTGAGACTGGTGGAGCTGGTTTGCGCGTTTCTCTACTATGAAAATCGCGATCATGTACACTAACGTTACTATATAGTACTATCTACAAACATTAAGGTTGCAATGAATATCGAAAATTGTTCATAAATATCGTTTTGATTAAATTACACCATCACAGGAATAAACAATATAATAATAATTAATATTTTGCAATTTTTATGGAAAATGTTTTAGTCCTATTTAATTTTTTTTTGACGTCACAACGAAACTTTTATAACAAAATTTTATGTTTTACAAGTAAACTAATTAATTAGAGAAATAAGAGCTTAAAATTAAATATGTATACGTATATATATGTTGGTTTGTTGTTTTAAAAGCATTACATTGCAATATATAAACTTTTTATGAACTGTTTTTATTTTTATTACTTTAGAAGTCTATTTTGTGTAATAAATTGTACAAGTGTAGTTTTTTTTTCGAAATCAAAACAAATTAATAAAATTCAAATGAAAAATGGAAAACTATTTATACTTATTTAAAAGTTTAATTATACAATTTATTTTATGTTTGTCTCCTTGAACGTGTACAGGTGAATATTTGATCCTTGATCTTCAATCTATTGAAGAAAAATATATCTAAAAATGATTTTATTGAACTTCTAGTTATTTATCGTAAATAATAAATATACAGTTAGAATTTAATATGTTTTTAAATAAATACAATTCGATAAGGATCTAAAAGAAATATTGTGATTCTGTACCGTTATTTTAAACAATATTTCAAATAATAATATACAAGGTGAACCATGGTTAAGTATAAAAAACTTGAGAAATAACATTAAAATGACTCAATTTGGTATAAACGTGTTTGAAAATTTTATAATTAAAAGAATGAAAAAAGTAAAAAAATGGATATTATAAATTTATAAAATAAAATTTCCGAGTGAAATCTTCAAGTTCCACTTAATTGAAAATGAGCCACCTTGTATAAAAGTGCAGGTATACACATATTGTTAATATAAAACAATTTTATGTTTGTTATATGTATATGTATACGTATGTAAACGAAAAATGTTATTAAATTGTTTATTGTTTATAATATTAGAAAAATCTATAAAAGATTATAAAAATCAACCATGTAAAATAAAAAGTCGAACCGTACCAAACCACCCCCGAAAAAAAATGCCCTAACACACAGTTATATACGATTATTACAGTTGAATCAGCTTTTATTCCGAAACAGTAAGCACTTCTTATATGATTTTCTGTCGTTTTTGCGTTAAAGTAAAAGAATCAGAGAGGGCTTAAGACTTTTCATTTTTCAAAAATGAAATTATTTGTCAAATCAATTTTCATTTACGAATATTACGTATTTGAGTTTTTTTTTTTTTGATTATGTTATTGTAAAAAAATGGCGAAATTATACGTAAATAATTTCGTATTATTGAAAAAATGAATGAGATTTCCACAAGATCCGTCTCTGTGAATAACGGAAAATTCAATGAGGAAAAAAATACTGAATCACATTTCTTTCATTTTACTATTCCTACATTACGTATATGTCTAGTGAATTTATTATTATTATATATTATTTTGTTATTTTCTGTTCGTTTTTCTTCCATCTTTTCCGTTCTTTTTACCATTCCATTATATTTTGTACTTTAGTTGGAAAAGCGAGTGTATCTCTTTAAGCTTTAAAGGTATAAAGATTATTCGATGAACAATGCGGAAACTAATATATATATGTATGTAGAAAAGAAGAAGAACGCACTTATCTGTCATGTAAATTGATTTCCTTTATACGGTATAAATTAAATGAATTGCCAATTTATTTTTCCGAAAATATTTTATTAATGTTTCTGTTGAAAGTTTTTTGAAGAAGAATAAAAGTATAGTAAATCCTTTCGTAAATCCCGTATACACGAAAAAGAAACGGATTTTTTATTAATGTATGTAATATAAAGTTATAATGGAAACAAAACACTGTATATACGAGTATTTTAATATTTTATATTCATTTATTATATTTTCGTTGTTATTTAAATTACAACATTTTAAAATAATAATAACATATTCAGTGCAGTGCCAAAATGTGAAAGCTTTGATGATTATTATTGTAAAAAAAATGTTTTTTAATAAATAAAATTTATTTTCTATTTGATGTGTTGTAATTATTATTATATTGTGTTTTTTGAACCGGCTCCAAATTAGATTTTATTTAAATGATATGGAAATTCAAATATTATTATATGAAAAACATATTTTTTTCGAAAATAAATATAAAAATGACTTGGTAATGAAAATTTGAAATAAAAATGTATAACATTTGAGCTTTTCTTTCGATTGTAATTCGAAGCACGACACGTATTTCTTTTATTTTTTTAGTTGGATTGCCTTAAACTTGGGCCATCAGCCATCATTTTCATTGAATTTCATAAAGTTTCAATGTTGCAAGTTTTTCAACTAGAATTTTTCTCAATAATGATACATTTTATTATAATAAATATAATATTGAATCAATATAAATGTGAATTGAATAATTTATTATTGTACGTTTATTTATTATAGATAATAAAATTTAACAACAAAAACATTATCAAATAGTTTCTCGTTGGTAATCAATTAATTAATTACTCTGTTTAATTTATTTTTGAAATAAATTAAACATGTATGCTGATTTTATTACAATTTCGTGTATATTTAAAAAAAAATATTTTTATAACAAATAAACCAAAAACTAATATGTTTATTAAACTTGTATATTAAAATTTATACACAATTTTCCTTCATATATTCAGCAGCTGTTGTTGTCATTTTACTTTTGCAAGGATTTTAGTAATATTAAGAAAAACAGAAATAAAAACATGAGGCGCCGTCTGGGCCAAAATACAGTTTGCATTGTGATTGAAAAAATGGTGTGCAAAACTGTATTTTGGCCCAAACGGCTCCTCATATAAAAGTAATACGCAATAAAAAGAAGAACACATTTTTCACTTTCAATGTTTGGAAAACATTTTAAAAAATCATTAAATTTTAATTAATTTCCATAAAGTTAAATTAAATATTTAATTAAAAATATTATTATTTAAAATCATAATGGACACAATATGTTCCAAAAAAGGGCCTTAAAACGAATGTTTACAATTTAAAATAATTTAATTAAAAAAATTTTACGAATAATACGAGTACATAGAAATAATTATCCAGTCGATATTGTTATTTCATGTTTCATGCCCAATTATATGGGCTTATTTGTGCATGAGAAGCAATCTCCGTTTCCAGATGATGTATTTAAATTGGTATGTGTATGTTATATATATATATATATAGCTAGATTCCTTCTTAATCTGGTTCGTGTCTCACTATATAATAGTTAAATCTTTTACTTGAGGGTCTTAGAAATAAATTTTAGGTCGTATTTGTTTAATATTATACTAAACTGGGGACTTAATCAGAACTTATATTAATTAACGTATACAAGCACTAAACACTAATTCATCAATGTGGCTCAGGAATACTTCCTGTTGCACCACAACAACAGTTTTAATAGGAAATGTAAGGCAATTTTAACTGTTTCCTGCCATCAATCGTAATTTTTTCAACCATTTTCAAATTTAAGCTTTTATTGTTGGAACAACGTGAACATTTTTGACGAGCTTTTGATTAATTTAGAAAAAGGTACTATTTTAAATTTAATTAATTAACCGAAGTCTAGACTTGATCCAGTTTTTTATTTTTGCAAAGTCAAGGACCATGCTTTTAATAATTGTTTGAATTTTCCTGAATTAACCTTTTTATTTGTATAAAGCAAATATGTATCTGTTTGCATAAATTCATAATTTTGTATAAAATTAATCATTTTTATTATATCGGGTGTTTCATAATATGTGGGTAAAAATCAGGGGATGATTCTATGGTTAATTTTAAGAAAAAAAGTTCTTATTAACATGGGTCCGCAAATCCATCATTATCAAGATATATGCAGGGTGTTAAAGCAATTTTTTTTTCTAGATTTTTGACAATATCTTAAAAACTATTTGAGATAGAAAACTTAAATTTCGTATATATGTTATCGTTTAATTTAATTTTTTTATATACCAGTGGCGTAGTTTATGGGGCATTGTGGAATATATACCACCTTAATTTCTACGCCATTGAGAAAATCGCCAACATTTTCTCCTCAAAAATGTGCATATTTTTGGTTAATCACACTAAAGTGAACCATTTTCGAGAAAAATTGCATTTTATGGAAAAAGAATGTTAACATATTATCAAAAATTTGTTCAACATTCGAGTCATTCGACAATTTTTTCCATGTTTTTCTTCATAAAATGCCATTTTTCCGGAAAATGGTTCACTTTACAGTTATTGACCAAGAATGCCTCTAAAATACGAATTTTCTCAGTGGCGTTGAAATTAGGGTTTAAAAAGTAGTAAAAAAATATTAACGATAATGTGTGTACAAATTTTAAGTTTTCTACTTCGAATAGTTTTTGAGATATTATCAAAAATAACTAGAAAAAAAATTTGCTTTTACACCCTGTATCTCGATAATGATGGGTTTGAGGACTAGGGACTTTTTTTCTAAGAATTAAACATACAAATCATACAATCACCTCCTTTATTTTTTTCTCAAATATTATGAAACACTTTGTATTTTTTGCATGCTTGAAGCTTGAAGATATTGTTTAAAAGTTTTTATTTGTTTAAAGTTTAAACTATTTATGCTCCAAAATATTGGATATAATTAAATAATGTCTTAGTAAACTTTATGTTCATATTATTATGTAAGTATATATATTTATTTTATAAACTAAATATAACGAGCTGTAAAACTGTCAACTTGAAAAGCTCAAGTTTGTAACGAGAATAATTTTCAAAGAGTTTATTAATGTTTACATATATGTTTATGAAAAGGTGTTTCGAGGATTTTATATCATTTTTTTGAACATGTTGTCTTTTTTATAAATGCTAAATTTTGTAATTAAACTAAAATGAATGAATTTGTTTCATAAAACAAGAATAAGACAAAAAAAAAACATCTTTCACTTCACCTTCTGTATATTTTTGAATAAAGAGTGTTTTTTTTATTCACTGCATTCGTTTTTGCGCTCAGCTTTTTCACTAACTATTAATGTTTACTTATAAAACATTTTATTGTTTGTTATTTGAGATGTAAAAAAACGTAATTTGCTTTTTTTATTTTTAAAAGTGAGTATATTAAAACATTTGTCCATTATAAATAATAATTTACATATATTTATATTGACGTAATTCTAAAAATATAGTGCCAAAGTATATTTATAGAAAATATGTAAAATTATAATACAAAACTTGTGTCCCTAACTGTATTTTTAATATATTTATAATTATAATAGCATATGTTTAATGTTTTTCAACACTGTACAACAATTGGTGTATTTTTCATTTTTTAAAAGAAATAAAACAATAAATCTTTAAAGTTGCGACAAACAGTTTTTTTTCATAAATCCAAAAACTTTCAACATAACTTATTAAAAATCGATAATAACTTTTCGTAAAAATTTTTAAAGAAAAGTTGTAAAATGTAAAAGTTTATGTGTGGCAATAACTATTAAAAAAAATTGTAAACAAATAACCAGCGAATGTTCAATAAAAAATTATAGGAGTATTACAAATTATTATATAAACAGTTTATTATCATGTTTTATAACTTTATAAAAGTATGGGTATAATTAATAAAATATGTAATTACACCGCAAACATCATAAATGTGTTGCGAATTATAATTTGTCTGTTTTTTCATAGACATGCTGAAAAATGAAATTATTTAAACGGTATTAAAATTATAATGCTGAATAATATTCAAACAATAGAAGAGATCAAATAAAACTTTGTTTCAACTGTATAAAGCGTTTTAACTTCACTTGAACTGATTTTGTATGCTTTGCAATTGTTGAAATTGTCTTAAACTTTTTACACACTTAAATAAATCATTTTTTTTCTAAAAACATAAAACTAAACACAAGTTATATATAATTGTTGGAAATGAATTCTATTTTATATAAATTAAAAAAGTTTTTTAATTGGCACACAAAAGCCATCAGTCTTAAAAAGTTTTTAACTAATAATTAAGAAAATTCATTAAAACCAAAAAAAAAATTAAAAAGTTCTTTTCATTGGGTACGGTCCTGAAAATAGTGCAAGCATAAATAAAGTTATATTAGTATTATTAACTTTTATATAAAATCAAATTTAGTTTCACGCAAACTATATATTGTCTCACTAAAAACATAAGTTCCCCAACAACAACTACCCCCCGTTTGTGGGCCGCCCCCATTATAGGTTGTTTTGAAATGCAAGAAATACATGCAATAGAATTGCACTGACAAGACATTTCACTTTTCCATAATATTCCAGTGCTGGAGAGTGAATTTTCAAACAAAATGACTGTACATGGCACAAGTTGGCAGCAAAAGCGATTTTTCGATAAAAGACATACAAAACCAGACAGAACATCTAAAACTAAAACGCTAATCTTCTTATAAATACAATACATATACAGGGAGTGACAAATCGAGCTTTCGTTAGAATTATTTTAAAAAGGGTATTTTAACAAAATTTTGTATTTAAGGATTTTGAAGAGGGGGACTAACTCAAGGATTTCATTTTTGTCCCACTTCCGGTTACACAGGAAGCTCAAATATTTTAACTCTGACTTCCGGATAAACCGGAAACTGACTAAAACTTCTTTATTCTAAATAGGACAACAGTTTTTGGGTAAAAATTTTTTCTATGTTATATTTTGGATATTACGCAGAAATGACTATTATTAGATATATCTTTGTAATTAAAATTTGATAAAAAAATGGTAATTTTGTACAAAGACTAACAGTACCATAAGGTTTTAACTAAATAGAAAATTACATCATATTTTTGAACTGATTTTTTTAATATTATAGTTTAAATGTTATGCCCCAATTTGTTTATTTCATTTAAAAAAAATTTAATTTCCAATAGATTAATATACAATAAGAATTTTAAGATAATTCTACGAAAGCTTAATTTGCTCCACCCTGTATATATTATATGTTAAAGGAAGGCATGTTAGCGTGATGGCTAACAGTTAGTCCATATTGGACGAATTTATCACCATTGAAAAACGGATTTATAGTTATTTTACTTGACAGAATTGTGTTAAATTTTCTATAATATAAAATGAAAAGAAACTGGCCAATTTTTGTCCAAAAATAATACATAAATGTTTGTGTAAGAATAAATCCTTTGCCAATACAAGAGTGTTAGCCCTTTAAATTTCATTGATAAACCGCAAAATAACAAATAGAAGAGTTATTATGATTATATTATATGGAATCGTTTTCCAGCAAGAGGGTTTTGTCCCTTGAGAGAATTGGCTCTTTTGTATGTATATGTATGTATGGATTAAGTAAACACAGTTTGCCCTTGTAAGCCATTTATCACGATAATTACAATCTACAAACAATACTCGGGGTCGGTGTTTTAACAATAAATTCCATTTTATGTTCAATTTTTAATTGGAAATGAAGTAGTGCGGAGGTGGTGGTGGTGGAGGGCCCTCGCATGGAGGATTTAGAGAATTTAAGCGATTATAGTAAAATATGCAGATTTATTAAAAAAGTTAATAATGCTCAGTCGTTTTTTTATTATTTTTTCTTTTTGTCAATAAGCTCCCTTTTTCGAATTGCATTTTAAGTTAAATTTAATCATTTCAATAAGAAAATTATTCGAAAGCTTTCTAGCATTAGCGGCGCATACACCAAATTTACAAATATATAAAATTTAAATTGTAAAAATTTATTTAAAACTGTATAATTGATTTATAAATTTTTTGCAAAAACGAGCGTTTTTATACTACGCTTAAGAAGATTTATTAAATGCATTTTTTAACTGTATACAATAAAATCGTAAAGGCTCAACAATAAAAAAATAAAAATAAATGTGATATAAAGGCAATTCTACAAAGAGAATACACACAAATAGAAAAAAAACAACAATATACAATATACAATATTAATCTCTTTTTTGTGAATTGAACAGAATCGCCTCCCATCATCATCCAAAAAATAAAATCAATAAATGATGGCACCGTATTTTATGAATTTTTTTTATTTTTCGACAAAATACGTGTGGGTGAATTCCTTTAAAATACACAGTTTCTCTGAATTTCTCGCTAAATATAATTTTAATCTGTTTGTATTTATGCGCTAGATATTTGCTGGGGATGATTTGGGGCATGGGGGGGTTGGAGAGCGACAGAGTGAAAAGGAAAATCGTGACAAGGGTCGGTATAATAATAAATAAATTACATGCACATTTAGATCAACTGTCAAATGTTTCAGAGAGACAAGTGAAAATGGATATTTTCAGTTTCCAATTTGATTATTGAATAATTCACAATTCTAACGAAATAATTGGTAAAATATGTTTTATTTTCGTACACAATCAGTGTTTCTAAAAATTTTATACAATAGTAAAACCTTTATAAGTATACTTTAAGGGTGAGCCCACCGTCACTTTAAAGATTTATAAAGAATTTTTATTGCAATTCTGAATCATAAAAAATTCTGTGCAATTAAATGAACTTAATTTAAGCAACGAAAAATCTTCCCCCTTTCAATGAAGCTGCACACACAACGTGTATAGTTGAAAGGGTGGCGTTTTTGCATTTTAAATTACACAGTATTTTTTTTGTACTCTCTTGTATAATGTAAATCTGGGTAATAAAAGAAACTTGAAAAAACAGCTGGAAAAACTTTATAAGATTCTCTATGTGGCCTAGATGAAATTTCGCCACGTATATAAATAGAAACAGAGAATTTTTTCATTTATCGATTATGAGGACGCTTTGTCTTTATTGCAAATAAATTAGTATGTACGTCAAGAATCATTTAGTGTTTTTTCAAGCGGTTTTATGAACGCGACAGGGCATAATCTAACTGTATTAATTTACTGGCTTAATGATGGCATCTTTATCTAACTTTTGCTATCGCCTTGGGCCTGACATTTATTAAGCAGTCTTTAACATTTACACACACGACTTGTCTTAATATGTACGTGTTTTTATTCTGTTCGATTTTTTTTTGCTCCTATATAAAATTAAACACCCTGTAGCTGTTTGATAAAAAGTTAAGAACCGCATTCTGAATTGAGATTCAACGCCCAAATCTTCAACAAACAAATTGTTTGTTAAGTATATGCGTTTGTTTTTTTTTCGAGTTGCGGGTAATTTGTATAATAAATGACTTGTCTGGAAATTGTTTCAGTTTTCACTGAAATGAGTTTTTCGTTTTATTTTTTTATACAGAAAAAGTCGTTTTAAATATAGATAAATTGTGTATTCGTTTTAAATTTGTGTTCTATTGAAAATAATGTGACCGGAAAATTAATTTTTTTCAGTATAATACGCTCTTATTCTTCAAATAATATATCTATTATATATAAAGAGAGATTTTATGAGGGGCCGTTCAGGACATTATTACTCGTTTTCAAAATATATAGTTTTGAAAAATATAGATAGGTACACAAAATTTTAATAAATATATAAAAATTTATATAAAATATAAATTAATTTATATAGAGAAGTCATCGAGTGACTCTATGATTTTTTTATGTGACTGTAGAGAGAGGATTTCAAAAATAAAATAAAAAAGGTATGTGACGTTCAAAAAAAAGTTGTGTTGCGTCGCGGCGTTACCACAAACGATGTTAAAAATCTAAATCTGCCATTTTATAGAAAATAATGTATACTAATTACCTTTTGCTTTACTATTTTTTATGACCTAATCATAAATTTTTTTTTGTAGTTGTATAAAAATTGATAAAGAAAATTCCATTTGAAAATAAAAAGTTGGTGGCTGTAACGGGGTTACGGGGTAACCTTAACAGATACGAAAATTCCATAACGACTAAAACATGCAGTAAAACTTACCAAACAACTTGTATTTTGCCATTTTTCAATTAAATTAGCCGATTAAAAAATATTTGCATTATTCCATGCGTATGTTATTTTTCAAAACTAAGAGTAGGTATATTCAAAACTAATAATAATTAATGTCCTGAACGGCCCCTCATAAGGTTTCATTTCTATAATATTATTATAGTAAAATTTTTATTCAACCAACATATGTTACTCTTGTTTAATTTTAAAGAGGGTTAAACTTTAGAGAGATAGTTGAATAGAATGGCGTCAAGTGTGCCATCGTAATAAAATTACTCCTAAAGGAATCTTTAATAAACGTAAATGTTGCACTATATATAGTATTTTCCTCTCATCTCTCCTTTTTAGTGTAAAATTGTACCATAATGCACACACACCATGTGTAAGCGTTTGGGCAATTTACTATAATGTCGTTAAAATGTAATAAATTATAAATATATCAAGCTTGGTCATTACCGCCCCCCATCTCGTATCATAATTTTCTCTTCCCTAAATATGTTTATATAACACTTTGTATGTAAAATATACACATATATTTCTTTTTCTCCTTCATATGATCATATCTTCTAAGATTAAAGCTTGAAGCCTTAATCTGTGGACTTTTTGACTACATGGGAGTGATAATCAATTATAAAGATTGATTTTTTCTTCTATATAATATGGTCTTCTGACACGCTTTTTTTGTGCCTTGCTAGATAAAATTGCGAATAAAAAACACTTGAAGGTTTAGGCTTTAGGGAATAGTTATATAGTGCCAGTGACAAAGTCAGTTTAGACCCTCGGGTGACGTTAACTGATATTCATCAGATTATCTATATAGTCCTGATGTATATAGGACTTTTTGGTCATCAACCATATTGAAATTGACTGGATTTGAATAAAAATGATAAAATTAAACACTATTTTTGTTCAGTCAGAAATTCACATATGATTAACTTTTATAAATTCATTAAATATTTCATCCCCTTCAACTTGTCGGTAACAGTTTTTCACTTTTAACACATCAATTGAATTATCCCAGCATACATAAACTTTTAATGGTGCATATAAAAAGTTCTTTAAACACATACAGTGTGTTTTATAAAATAATGCATTTGCATACATTCGAATGAAAAATTTGAATATCTATTTTTATATAAAATAAATTTTATTTTATTTAGAATAAATTTTTTGGAAGTTCAACTGAACTGAAATACTTTGTGTGCATGTTTTGAAAACTTTGCACTTTTCATATACATAATACCTATACATATATGAATAAAACTCGTCATATAATACATTATTATATGTGAATGTTATGTATTGATAGAAATTTCATAAAATGAACAGATTTTTATTTGTGTGAGCAAACTTTTTTCCACTCACACACATAAAGATAGACCAATGCCTTTGTGGTCCCAAAACACAAGTTTCTACTTTTGTTAAATCAGTGAAAACAAGAAAAAGCGACTATCTCTTGTGTTTCGTTTTTATTGTGTATATTTGTTTGTTGTCATCGATGCCAATAAATTCTTTTATAAGTGAATCTTGCTAAGCTAATAAATATACTTCAAGCATTTTGTTTATAAATAATAAATATATATGGGGGAATTCTTTATTTTATTCGAATTAAATATTTATTATTGCTGTCATCATGAAAGATTCATTGGTTTTTAATATCAAGCCATAGTATTCAAAAAACATTTTTTTTTAAATTTTGTTATTTTGAAAATACAAAATTTAAATTTTGCCAATAGACTTTGCTGGGTGTCGAATCTTATTAATATTGTTTATATTGTTATAAAAAAGTCAAATCCATCAACAAAATTCAATTTTGAAGTTGGTAAAATTTTTGGATAAGTACCTACCTAACTTTATAAATTTTCAATGCTTAATAAAAAATTTATTAGTTGTGATATTGATAGTATTAAGGATTTTCTTTATACAAAGTTACATTATTTAGGAAATACTGACACTCTGAATAAAAATCCGCTTTTACAATTCAATTTAGACTTGTAGTTTTTGTACTATACGTATTTTAAAAAATTGGTTTAATGTAAACATTTCGTTTAATATCTGAATTAACAATAGTTAAACAAATAGTCAATAGTTTTAAAGTGTAAATGTGTAACAGAATTTCCAATTGGAGGTAGTTGTTGAACGAGAGAGGGATGAAAGACAAACGATTATTACACACAATTTTCACGATTGGCCTCGTTAAGAGCCCCAAGAACTAATTTGTAAAGTTTCATGGAAAATTCGTAAAATCTTATCGCTTTAGATTTTCCAATACGAAGTTAGTTATATTTTTTAGTTAATTGTCCACAAAAAGTTATTTGAAAAGTTCGATTAATTATTGTAATAATTTCTAATTGGTGATTTTATTCGCTTTTATTTATTGCAAAATGCTTTCTTCCGAAATTTAATTCAAAATGACGATGTATTGTTTAGTTTGTGTGTGTTTGTTGTTGTATAATATATAAAAGCGACTTCTATAACCTGTCATTTACAATAAATCGAATTTTCTCACAAAAGACGGAAACTCTCGTATATAAGGGAAGGTATTGTTATTGAACTAGCATGCCAGAAACGATCAGTTTTGGCTCAAACCTTAAGGAAATATCTATATTTTTTGTGGCATCCACAAATTCCATATCTTATTATCCCCGATATATTATTAGAAAGTTTAAACATGAACTACATAATTTTTTTTTGTTTTCTTGTGTGACATTGATGGAGTATTTTTGACCACCCCAAATAAAAATCTATAAATAAGTACTTGAACTGATCATATATTTTTTTTATAAGAAAAACATCATTTTTCGTCAAAGAATGCTTTTGATATATTGATAAATTAAATTACTATATATAAGTATATCGATATGGTTAAAAGAAAAGTTCTTTTTTTGGTGGAAAACTTTTTCCGTAAAAATAAAATTCGTAGATGGTGATTTGATGTTATACACTCGTCGTTTTTTCTTCTTTTTCTTATTTCGGCCACTTTCATTATATATAAATGAAATTAATTTTGTTTTCTGTGTATGTGCACGTGTGTGTGTGTGAAATTATTTTCTTGACAGACTGTTGTGTATAAACCTCCGGAAAATTAAGTGCGTGATTCTGATGGTATAAACGAAGAAACTATTGCAATTATCCGATTGTAATATTTTTCTTTACAAGTAAAAGAGAAGTTTTGTTATTAGATGTTTTTCTTCCACATTTTTTATACGATAATATAAGAAAAGTGTTGATAAATTTTTGTGTATTCACAATAATTTTCTAGTTTGGATGCCAACAAAAAAAATATATTTCATACGATTTTGTATGAAGCCAATTTTCCAACACATGTATTGAAAATGTTGCGATTTTATCAGTTTAATAAATTAGTTACCTACGTGGTGCACTTGAATCAACTTTTTTTTAATTTTAAAATAGATGCTGTGGTTCTATTTTCAAACAAGTGATTTAAATGTAAATTACTTTTCATTATTTCAATAAATCCCCTTATCTTTTGTCGTTTTCCCCATTTTTTTTTTTTTGATAAAACACACTATTACCCAAAAATCTTACGCACATATGAATCAATATTGAAAAAAGTTTCATTTGCCATGATTGATTCCAATTTTTTTTTAATTAATTTTTCCAAGCAATTAAAAATGATAATTAAAAGCAGTCTGCTCTTAGATAAAATTAATTAACAAAGAAATGAGTACACATATTTAGGAGAAATTGTTAAATATTATAGTAATTTATCGATTGAAATTTTGTCTTAATACATAGGTATATATGTAAGTTCATATAACAATTTAACTATAAACTAAATGTTCATCGTCTATTTCTGTCTTTCGCACAATATGGACATATTATATCATATATACAGGGTGTTTTAGAATAACGTGGCAATATTTTGAGGGGTTATTTCTGAGTACATTTTAAGAAAAAAAATTAAAATAAACACTTGTCTGAAATCGCTTGGTTTTTAAGATACAGGGTGTTAAAGTTGTATAATTGACCACTCTCAAATATGACTTTTTTGTTGTTTAATCCTTTATTGAATATTAAGCTTTTGTACTACCTTTACTTCACATAAGTAAATTAACTTTCAAGATATTTTAAAAACAATTCAGAATTACCAGTTATTTGAAATTCGATTTATTGACGACACGTCTTAAGTTTTTCGCGTTTTTCTCAAAAACGACTCATTTGAACGAAAAATCCCAAGAAACACAAAAGATTCCTTATTAAATTTCCTATTAAATAGGATATTTTAGATAGTACATTAGTAAGCAAAAACGAAAAATTTTGGGAGTGTGTTTTCACCCCATCATTAAAAATCATAGTTGGGGGTGCTCATTTGTGTTCAAATTTGGTACAATTGTGTGGCCTAATAAATAATATGTTTATGTGAAATTTCATTTTAATATCTCTACTATTTCCTGAAATATTCAAATTAAACCTTGTTTTTTTTCATAAAACTTTAACACCCTGTATCTCAAAAACCAAGCGATTTCGGACAAGTGTTTGTATATGGACTTTTTTCTTAAAATGTACTCAGGAATAGTCCCTTAAAATATTGCCACGTTATTCTGGAAAACACTGTATATATTGTCCACACATCTGTACTTAATTTGGTTTTACATTGGATACTTAAACCATAGTAAAACCGCAAACTTGGCTAATTAAGGCCAAGTCATTACAGTTTACAATGTGTATAAAAGACAATGCACCAAAGCTCACCATCGTATATAATATATTTGATTTAAAATTGATCATCCAAATGGGACCTTACAATGTTTGTTACATAATTAAGTTGCATAATACAGTATTAAATAATATCTACATATTTATGTACATATATAGGTAAGTATATATATATGTTGGATTTTCTATTATCATTCATTCGTGTTCATACAAATTAATTCAATTGAAAATCGGTGCATGTATAAATATAGATTTTGTGTTTAATTTATATCAATTTTGAATAGATTTGAAAATGATTTAATGTGAAAGTTTTAAACAAGTTGGAAATATACGGGAATAAAGTTTCCATTAAAATGATAATAATTATATGAAAAGTAAAGAGATAAACGTCAAGTTATCTTAAATTTAAACTATTTTACAAATGCAAAAATTTTAATATAAAACGTACGTATACCTACATATGAAAATTTGTTTTGTTAATTTTATTTCGTTTTCAGAAAAACCAGAAAATCAATAATGCCTAGTATTTTTATAAAAATATAACTTGAGTTTTTTTTTAACAATTATGATTGTTTTCAATCAAATGGACTCATTATAACTAAATTGAATTGATAAGAATTTAATTTCATCACTTGTTTAATTTGTATTAAATTAATTGTCTATATGTATTTTGTTGTGATAAATAATACTCCTATTGGTTTTCCCTCCGTCTGTATAGTTCAATGAACTTTTCTTTAATATAATAATAAAACTGTAATTTGTTTTAATTGATTTTCAGCACAGACCTTTAATTAGATATATTTATTATTATAATACAGTCATTAATATAATTAACAAATTTCTTTTCTGTCAGCCCTGCGTAAAGTTTAATTTAAATTAAAATATCTGGTAGGGTAGTATCTAATAGAAACATGAAAATTACCTAAGTAATTATAATAATTAAGTAAATGAAGTCGGCAATTAGGTATGTTTTAGGCTAAGATGAATTTTCAATTAACTAAAAATGTCACAAAGTTATAGAAGTTGACTTTTGCGTTGGATTTGTCTTTTCTTTCTTTCGTTTTTTTCTTGTCATCTGTTTTTCCCCTAGTTTAAAGCTTTAAAATAAACTGGGTGCGAATAAACTACCGCCGCCGCCACCATGTATGTTATGTATGTATATATAAAAAGCTCTCCTAGCATATATTATGTATAGGTATTTGAGGACGGCCGCAATCATAAGCTGTCACAGGATCAACAAAACTTTCTCTCTTCAAATCACCACGGAAAACCCCTTTTTTAAACAGTTTTCCTTTTTTCTCATTTTCTCTTCTATTTCGTTTATATACATGTAAATTTGATACAGTTTTACTGGATTTTTTTGCAAAATTGAAATAAATTATCGTTATTAGACGATCAAGTAGTATTTCCGAAAATTATACAGGTACAACATATTATATGTGGGTGTTAAATAAAGTGAAATGCATTTCTCTTTGGTCATGTCAAAAGTTCAACCCTTAATATATATTGCTAATGGAACCACGTCCGCCACCACCTCCGCTGCCGCCATTCCAGTTACAGATCTATCGAAGTTTATACGAAGCGAAAAGACTGTATTTTGGGGGCTAGTTTCTTCCTTTCTCTTGTAATTTCGCAAAAGCTTAACATTTATCAAGTATACACGCACATATAGGCTAACTTAAAGTCTGTCCACTATATGCTTGCCTCTGTAGTCATAAAACGTAAAAATGGTTTATTACTTTCTACAAACCAATAAATGAATAGAAATGGTGTTCCAACAAAAATTGTGAGACAGAAAATATTTTTTAATTCGTTAATCTACTTTAATTGCTTATTTGGGGATTTACACCCCTACAAAGAGCATCCTATTTCAGATATTCTCAAAATTGTGTGTTACTCGATTCCTGTAACTATCATATAGATAGTGATACTGATAAGAGAAATTTCAATAGACTTTAAACATTTTATAAGAATTTTTATATAATTTTTTAAAATAAAAGTTGTTATATCTTTATTAATTAAAAAATTGATTTAATACTTTTGAGAGCCACTGAAATAGTTCATAACTACGCCTAACAAAGTCTTTCATTAATAACTTATTTTCTTTTCACAATTCCGACATTTACTACCACAAAGGCAAGTTTATAACGGACAGACCGTATTAAAGTTGCACATCTTCTATTTTATTTATTCGTCTATTTTCCAATTCACGATTTTTTTAATTACTGGATGACAGATTGAAAGAAACAGATGAGTTAAAAATATTTAAGAGTTTTTCTAAAAGAATCTATCGATTTACAAGTCAAATCTCAATATATCCTCAAACCCTAGCCTGAATTATTTAATGTATTTTTTTTAAAAAGCTACCCTTTCAGAATCAGATGACTCTTAGATATAAATTTGAACTAGAGATAAAAATATATATAAATATAAAATGCATCAGTCAATATATTCCGCGTTCGTCGATCTTATTGCGTTATTTATATGCCAATTCAATATGTAAATATGTATACCTATACTCAAAGTGAAACGAGATTTATCAGCATCCATACAAACACTCAGTACCAAAACCTATATATAGGGTGAGAGTGAGATGATAAATTTTTTTCCGCTTCTTCTGATGCTGTGAAAAACCGAACATGGTTCTATATCTTTGTCAATTTGATGCTGCGATGAAAAGTATTTGTTATACTGTATACTACATATATATATGTATATGGGGTGGAATTTAAATAGTTTTCATGATGGCTCTTAAAGCTTTGTAAATACAAAAGCTTTTTTGTTTTTAACACACACAGGTATGGACTTTTGTGTTTTGTTGACAATATCTATTTTTTTTTAAATAAATAACACTTTTTATTTTACTCTATGTCTATGAATAATTGGTATTGTTTTTCAATGAATGAATTATAATAGGTGCTTTTGATATCATGATTCATTCAATGGCGATTTTTATACATGTAGAAATATATATAAAGTATCACCCGTTTTAAACAATAGTCTATTTATTGTAGGGTTTTTTTGGTTCTCTCAAAAATTGCACAATAAATATAATGGATGGAAAAGTTTCTTTTTTTTGTGTTTCATGTTCAAAGTTTTTATTATTCGCTTCAAAAATCTAATAAAAGTTTTGTATTACAAAATGTATATAAAAAAATATTATATAAATCTTGTACAGATTTTCAGTTATTTATTGTTGTCTTGTTCCAAAAAAAGGCAAACTGCACATTTTCCAGTTAGTATTTATTGATTGTTGAAAATTTTTGTATGTTGACAATGTTGAAACTTTTTTTTGTAATTTTCTTTTATATCTCCCTGATTTCAAACAAACGTATTTAGGATTTTTTTTCAACTTTTACATGGAAAATGTTGACCTAAAATAGAAGTTTCAAATTCAGAAACCCTATTTATTTATTTAATATACTAGAGTATGTTCAGTTCTATATTGCGAAAATCAATAAAATTGAAGATAAAACCATTTAATCAAACTATTACAAAGTTAAAAACAATATTGATGTTACAAAACTATACGATGTGTTTATCGTTTTATTTATTAATCGTAATTCAATATTCAATAAACCGTGTATTGGCTTTTTTTATACCGAGGGAGGAAAACAAATTGTTCTAAACACTTCACAATATTATATATATAGGGAGAATTAATATCGTCCAACCAAAGTGAAAATAACATCGTTAAATTAAGAGTTATATGTCTGAAATCGACTAATACATAGACATGTGAACTGACCGGAAACCCATATAACTAAAATGAGCTGAAATTGCCAATATTGTTATTAGTAAATAAAACCGTGTTTGTTTTTTTCATTATATGTGTATAAATAAAAAAAAATAAATGATCGGAACCATTTAATTTCTATAATGTTGTATAAAAAGGTATTTTAGTTAATTTGATGACACTTTTAGTGATATTGTTTTTGAAACACTTGATGGTATTATATAGGAAAACACTCATCTGGAAAATGCTATGCTTTAACAAGATTGAATTTGTATTTAAGCCATATTATTTCTCTACATTATAATCGGAAAATAAATTGTGTTGACAGAAAATGTTCACCTAAAACACAGAACTTTTGCAAACGTATGTACATAAATATATGTAATTAATTTTCCAAGTATGAACATGTTCTCGTAAGTGTGAAATAAAATTCGGGAATTGGATTGTGGAAGCAACAAAACAATATGTGTGTCTGTTTCTGTGTCTGCGTGTGTGTGTGTGTGTTCCTTAGGGATAGATTCGAATTAGGATTTTAGCTCATGACATTCTGCTGACATAAGATTACTTGTTTCTAGATTGGTTTTGGGCACTGATTTTCTCACAATATCTTGTTTCGGAATTTTTTTATAAAAAACCTTAACCTACATATGCACATATTTTTTACAATACACACAGTTCATGTGTGATTGAAATTTCGGTTGGAGAAGTCAGAAAAGCATCACCGGAAATTATTCTCGCAAAATCTGAAATAGTAATCTAATTTTCGTGTCTTGGTTTAATAATGTAAATGTCTTTTATATGAATGTAAGAATACATAAATGATGAATGAAATATTAAATTTCAGACAAGATGTCACATTTTTCTATATATTATAATAAACCCTAACAATTTACTTAAAAAGAAAATTCGTAACATTTTTCAACCGCACGCGTTGTACGGACGATATATAAACTGAAGCGATGATTTTGTCGTAAATTCTTTGCATTATTCCAATTTGGCTGTTTCACAATGTATGTTCTTCTCACAATAATATACAATTATAGTACTGCAGATGATCCTTTTTCTATTATAACTGTTTCTAATACATATAATAACTATTATCTATATATGCTGTTTTATTAAAGTTTTACTAAAAATTTTCCGAAAGCAAAATTAAAGGGTTGATTCGTACTTTAAAAAATATTAAAACAACAATTTTTATAGACTAATATATTCCTATATTGTTATATTTATTTTATGTTAGTTTTATCGCGGACGCGTTCAGTGAAACAAGTGCTGCGCAACAATGCCTTATAAAAATATTTGTTGATAATTAAATATTTAAATAAATTAAATATGCATTAACCTCATCAAATGGTCAAAGTTGTAAGTCTATATATTATCGTGAGAAAAAGAATGTTTTGTATTCTATGAGACTTTTTTTAAAAAATTTTAACCAATTACATCGATTTGAAGAAAAAGACCGCAATTAAATTTGTGTTTTTTTTTGCTTCCTTTAAAATGTGTAAAAGTATCTTTTCGGCCATGGTTTTGTATGATGCTGATGATGATGATATCAAACAAACTCCACAGCATCATTGGTACAGCAAATATGACCAAATGAAGTTAGGTAGCAGAAATCGAGTTACCGATTACATTGAGAGTAGAAACAAATGTACGCGAGAGCTTCTGAAAGAGCCGCATTAGGCCTGCCTGGGAAGGCTGAATCGATCCAGTTACAAGTAGATATATACTACATAGTATAGAGTATATGGCAGCATAGTGGCTGTTCTGTGGCAGTGGCGGTGGTGGTGGTGGTGGCGGTGGCACCTCTCTCAACTTGAGATCTTAGAATTTCATGAACGACATACACACACATACATATAATTTTATACACACTGCTAGGTTCTTATCATTGGAGAGGACGTGATCTCGCTAACAAACATCTATGGAGGAGAGAAAAGCAAAAAAGAGCGTAACCAATCTATAAGTTAACTATATACGAAGATGTATGTGTAAGAAAGGATAAAAAACAATCACCCATAACATTCCATGTTCTAACCATGGGTGAAAAGGGATTTTCCATATAAACTTTTGAAAATAGTTTTATTTTGTTGCTGATCCAAAGAATATGTGACATTCAAGCCAAATAGTTTGTTTTCTCTCGGCTGGTTAAATTCTATTGTCTTTATATAAATTTTATATTTTGATATGTATTTATTGGACTTTGTTTAGTTTTTACAATTTTAGATAGAAACGAACAGGATTCATTAATCTTAATGAAAACTATATCATTTTAAAACTTTATAATAATTTTTAAAAAAATTACTCGTGCTTCTTGAGGCGCTGGTTACTACTTTATTAAAAGTTGAACATGTATGATATAAAAGTTCGAAAATATTTATGTAATATAGATATAATAATTCAATATAAATTCCTATAAAATATAAATATGTATATAAAGTTGTTCAAAAATATTAATAAGCTGTATAAAAGCTTACGTAAATAACTAATAATATATGACACTAAACAACAAAAACCTATTTCGCCTTTATAATAGCGTAAAAGTTCTTTATTACTTTATTTTTTGTTGCATTTATTTAAATATGTATTCAATAATTGAAGATACGTTCATAAAATAAAGAATTTTTGCAAAATATATAGAAGTGACGCTAAAGTATACGCTTTATTGTTTAGCACCACCTATGTATTAGTAGTTACATATTTACATATCCATATACATATTTACATTACATACATATATTTCTAACTTTTAAATATTTTCCACTTTTAATAAAGTCCTAATCGGCGCCTCATATAAATCCATGTTCATGTCATTCATTTTTTTTCCAAATATAATTTAGAGTGAAATATGATTTTGCCTTAATTATTCGAAATGTTTTGTGTCAGTTTTTAAAGTGATTTATACACTTGGTAATAAAAAGCACGCAATCCAATATTATTATTTAACAATCCCGTCATATTATTTAGTAATTTGAGTGAGCTTTAAAGTTTTTATACATTAACATGAAAATCTTTTTAATATTGTTGTGTATAGAATATAGATGCTTTTAATTTAATTAATTATCTATTACAATAGAACGGTATAGTGTTAACGTGTCAAACAGATAACTTGGCTATTATCTATTTAATGTTGCTGTCAAGTGTATATTATACAAGCATTAAAGTATCGTTATCGGAATATAAATCAAAATCTTATGAGATTTTAATAGGGTTGTAGTTGTAAAATTTGGTTGTAGTGAAAAAATCGTTAATAATTTAATAACAGCAGGGTTAATTCAATTATTAGATGCGTTGAGTTAATTGTATACAAAAAAAACAGATGTATGTAAATAATCTTTAAATCTCTAGTTTAGGAAATAGAAGTTTCGGATAATCCTTGCTTTGTTTCGCTTTTGACTTGTTCACAGTTTAACGTATAAATTATTTAAAAGGTAAATTAACTGATTCCATTTTCCCATTTGTAATATGTATCCCTGAAGACATGATGATGGTGTTGGTTTTGGTAAATTATACAGTATATGAAGTTGTTCTATATACACACGATTCTTGGAAAAGGGCTGCTCTGTTGGGCCCATTATTGATAATTGAATTATATTGTAGGTTGAAATGAAAAATGTATATACGTACACTTTACTTACAAATTGAATGTGTCAGAAAATTGCAATTTAACATTAGATTTCACAATTTGTTATCAGTACGTGAAAATATCGTTTGTTATTAGTTATTACAATATAATACTTAAAGAGGTTGTATCTTCACATTTACTATTGTACTGCGGATATCCTTTTTCCTTATAAGTATTCCATATATTGCTTTATTTTTTGCTTGAAATATTTCTTAAACAAGGTTGACTGGTTGTGCTGTGATTCATATTTTAAAAAATTTTAAAACAACAAGTTTTTGTGGACTAATATTCCTATATGATTATTTTTATTATATTTTAGTTTTATCGCGAACGCATTCAGTTAAACAGGTGCCATTCAACATCACCTTACTCTATAAATATTTGTTGATAACTGAATATTTATTTAATTTATATTTAAACCAATCAAAGAAGAAGTATTACGGCATATTCCACTTAATATAATAACTAGTTTTCACTGTGTTGTACATATAATAAAGAATAAATAAATTAATTAGATATCATTTCTTTTTTATTTTTGTCATAGTAGAGAACTGGTAAACCCATTAACCTTTTTTAAATAGTCAAAGTTGTAAATCTACATTATTGTGAGAAAAACTATATGTCTTTGTATCCCTATAAGACTTTGTTAAACATTTAAACATTTTTTTTTTAACATACACTTTAGCTTTACTAACAAATTGAGCGTTGCAGAAAATTGCAATTTAACATTAGATTTCACAATTTGGTATCAACTGAAATATACGAGAAATGATTTTTATTTCAGTTAAAAATATCGCTTACATTAAAGACAAAAAAAATAATAGAATTATCATGGGAATGGTAGAAAATTTCGAAACAGTGTTATTATATAATATTACTTTCTAACCAGAATAAACCGTGGATCCAATCATAAAGTTTAGGTAAAATTTTATGAGCCACCGCATCCTTATAACCCCATTAAAAGTGAATTTCACTCATCATGCAAATTAGAACCATCCACCATACAGTTTTATATACTTTACCAGGAAAAGAGTCAGCAGCAGCTCTCTGCTGGGTGTTGTGTTTTAAAAGTCTTAAAAAGTGATTTTGAAAAACTGTATACTATTAAAAATGTTATCACTTTGTGCGCAAAATTGTAAATACAATAAAGATGTTGAAAAGTGCACAAAAAAAAACGAAAGAGGAAAATAACTGGGAAAATTGTGTGATGAAATTTGAATGAAAAGTTTTTGCGTTTTTTTTTACGTTATGCGAAAAAAATATATGAAACTTTTACAATTTTTATCGTAAATTTATTACCAACTTCACATTAAAAGCTCAATTAAGTTATTTTACTTTGGGAAATGGAAATTAAACCAACAATTTCAGCTTGTTTATTAAGTTTTTATGTATTATAAAGAATAAAGAAAGAGGGAGAGAGAGGTAACCAAAAAAGATATTTTATGAGAAAAGCTCATTTCATGTACTGACCCGGATAAAGCCAAACAAATACTCTTTTATGATATTTTCCACAATTATACAGTATGGAATTTTCAATGCAATTTTGCCAAAAGTTTTCTATAAATACAAAACTAAGGTCCATTCATTTAGGGATGAAAAAAATATGATTGGTCAGCTTCCACGTGATTTAATTTTTGAAATTTTATTGATTGAAACCAAGGTTATAAGGTGACAAATGTATAACAATTATTGGATAATTTTAAAAAAAGTCATAATTCAAGATGGACGATTTTTCATCCCTATCTGAATTCAGTATACATATAGTACATCTTGTGTACAAAACAACAAATTGTATTATAAAAATTTTTAATTGTTTTTCATTTTTACGTTTTTGTTTGTTGCTTAAATACCTGATTTCACATTAACTGAAATTAAAACTAAAAAGTTCGTGTTTTACCCTTGAATTTCCCCTCAAACAACAAAAACATGTTATTATTTCTAATAATAATATCAGATTGAGGAAAACATGAGTATTTATTGCATCCAACACCTACCCTCGACTATAGAAAAATTTGTAAGCGTCTAATTTTTTTTAAGAATTAATATCTCACGCAACAGACGGCCTTTGCATGAATTAAAATGACCTTGTTTCGGTATTATAATGGTATAATATTTAATTAGAAGATGGATAAAACGTGATATGAATTTGTATATGAAAGAGAAATAGGATAAAAGAAAAGGAATGCAAAAATGTAATTAAATTACATAAAATATATTATATACATATAAAAGAATTTTAAAAATCTTTTATAACATTATAACCAATTACATTACATATAAAATTTGATCTTTAGAGAAAACATATTTTTAAAACTTTCTATATTTAATTTAAAAAGATGCTGTTTAAAGCCATCTCGTAGCGAATTGAATAGATTTTGTTGGGGGTGGAAATAGAACGCCTTTATACAAAACTTCTGGTTTTCGTAAAATTCAATATAGGAGGTGAATGTCTTTTTGAAAATATTTAAACCATTTTTATAATTTCGTTTAAAAATGACATAAATATTATTGTTATCAGAGCATAACAATTTGCTATATTTAGAAATGAAAATTAGAATTTTATAATATAGAAATGAAGTGATATTAAAATGTGACGACCTATATATAGTATTTTCGATATAGAAATAGAAAAATTTCAAACAAATTAAAATTTATACAAAAATGAATAAAAAGAAATGAATATATAAAAATAGGACAGTTGGGAAATATGTATTAGAGAAACGGTAATCGTTGTGGGGGCATTATTCCTGCCTCCAAGCGTCAGATGTTGACCCAGTACTGCAAAACCCAAACCCAAATTCAATCAATATACCCAACTGTAGACCCCGGTGGTGGTCCTGAATTTGCATAAGATCCTGCTACGAATTATATAATTATTTCGTGTCATCTCTCAATGATTGCAACTTTTTCCCATTTTTTAAAAAAATACGCATTTTATTATTTAAATCATTTCTCATTATTTTTTTACTATCGTTAAAACAAACTGATCGAATTCGATATTTACAATTTTGGTGAATGCGCTTTCAATATTAAAACTCTATAAAAGCTTTTCTATTATTACGTAAATTGTTTCAAATATTTGCATTTTATTGTAATCAGAATGAAAATGGTATTAATATAAATTAAAATAGCGAAAAGTTATGAATTGTTTTATTATAATATTATTTTTTTTTTAATTGTTTATGTGAAAACGTTTCTATAATGAATTTTTGACGGATTTCATTGAAACTCGCACAATTACCTACATAATCAAAATAAAGCAAATATGAATATCTATTTATTTAAAAAGAATGTCTAAATTTAGTCGTTACATGCAAACGTATTATGATAATTCAAAATTACCAATTTGAATACATCTATATAAGGATAAATATATTGTATAAATATTTGTGTACTTTGTATGCATGCCATCATAAATGGTAATTTTAATACAATCGCATAAATCAATGGTAAATTTCGATTGTAATAATTTTCCATCTAAAATCTTATGAATTTTTTTGTTATTATATTCACAAAATAATTTAATTATATTATATAGACTAAATTTAGCTAAAATATAATATGTAATACATATTTACAATTTCCTTATACTAAACTTGAACATTTCAACAAGATTCCCAACATTTCCGGCAAACTCTCTCTATGGATTAAGTTTCATAATAAAGTATCTAAGCTAAAGTTACTAAATACTATTCAAAATTAAATCAAAATTCATCATCCTATAACGTATATACTTCATTTTACTGATTAAAGTATTATATTGACAAAAAATATAGCGTGTAGGTGGACTGTTTTTAATAAGTTTTATTGAAAATTGAATGACTTTGAAAATGTTTTTTAAACAACACTAAAAAAAGGAAAGGAAATCCCAAGAGACAACGTGCATAAAATATATTCGAGAAAGCAAAATCAAATAGTATCACTTGTAGCTGTCGTTTCGAATTGAATTTTGAATATGTCATGCCTTCAAAATATAATTGTTTGATCCATGCAGGATCAACTATACAAATATATACAGGGTGTTTCATAATATGTGGGCACAAGTAAAGGGGATTCTATGGTTAATTCTAAGAAAAAAAGTTTCTAAACTATTTAATATGGAAAACTTAATTTTTTTTTCATATTACCGTTAATTAGCTATTTTTGGAGCTCTAATTCAATTTTTTTTAATATACCAGTGGTGTTTATGGGGCTGCGTGCGATATATCCCCCCTAATTTTTACGCCACTAACAAAATTGTAATTGTAAAAGCATTGTTTAAAGCGTCAACATTTTCTCAACAAAAAAGTATTCTTGGTCAATAACTGTAAAGTGAACCATTTTCGAGAAAAATGGCATTTTATGAAGAAAAACATGGAAAAAATGTTGGTTTTGTAAATAAAATTATTTTTGAATTTTGATCATGTTAATGTTTTTTTTTTCATAAAATACAATTTTTCTCGAAAATGGTTCACTTTAGACCAAGAATATTTTTTTGTATAGAAAATGTTGACGAATCAAATGGTGCTTACTTACAATTTCAACTTTTCACTTTTCAGTGGCGTAGATAATAAGTGTTTATGTACCCCACACAGCCCAATAAAATACACCACTGTATATAAAAAATAATGAATCAGTTCTATTATTAACGATAATATGTGTACACAATTTAAGTTTTATCTCTTAAATAGTTTTAGAGATATTGTCAAAAAACTAGAAACAATTTTTTTATCACCCTGTATCTCGATAACGATGGGTTTGCGTACTTATGTTAACAGAAACTTTTTTCTTAGAACTAACCATAGAATCACCCCGATCATTCTTAATAATTTCCCACGTATTATGAAACACCCGATATAGCAGAATATTTTTTTAAATCAAATAAATTGCGTTTTGATTCACTTTAAGTACGTCTCTGTTCGAATACATGTCACATGTCAACCTACACAAAGATTATTTATTAAATTTTCTACCTAAACTTGTCTAAAAATGGAAACCAACCACCTTTTACACATCACACACACACTTTATCTTACAATTTTCTAATGGCAACAAATATTTTTCGATAAAATGGACTATTTTTGTGTCGAAAGCACTATTTTCGTTTCGAAAATATATGTATATTGCATTCTTCTGGTTTAAGAAAAATCGTTAAATATAAGTATATATAGAAAATTGGACATTGATGGGATAAAATTGCGTGCTAAAAGTCTATTTTCTAACAAAAAAAAAAACAACACATATATTTTACGGATTTTGTCCGTAGATAGAAGAATAGAGAAAATTTTTATCATTTATTAAAAAATAAACTGTAGATAAAGAATTCTATGAATTTTAGAAAAATGAGATTAAAAATCCCTGTCCCTCTAATACTTTTTGTGTGTACGTACAAAGCACTTTATCGAACCAAAAATACAATGTTAAAACGTGAACAAAGAATAAAATTTTCGGTTCGTTAAGAATATTCATTGTAATAATCTAATAATTAACACTACATTAACTATACCCTTGAAAATAAAAACCAAATCCTCCTGTGCATTACATATAAATGAACATTATCTAATTTAAAGTGATAGTTAAGTAAACTATGTAGAGAAAAAAGGTAAAACGTGTCCATTTCATACTATATAATTATATTTACTTGTAGAAATGTTATAATATGATGCAATTGATTTTTTTTATATTCAACAAAATGCGTTTGTTATGTAAAAACCCATCAGGTGAGCAAACAACATCGATTCACATTGTTATACGAGCTAAAAAAAAATAGAAGAGATGATAACAGACACGATTTATTTTTGCCCCCTTGTTTACAATCGAGATCAGTGGGCGAAAATTGTATTTTTATCACACAACTATTATTTTCTATTTATTCATTTATTTGTACGCGTGTATTAATAGTAGAAATTTATTTATTTATGGACATTATGGAATGCACTTTACGTACTAAAAGAACAATTTGAAAAAATATATTACGAAAAATAAAAATTTTATATTTTAGTAAATAAATATGGTTTTTTAGTCAAAAATAGTCCCCTGAACCGAAATCTGTTTATAGAATTAAATTTAAGTTTGAAATTTTCTCAAAATAGGTACTTCAAAAAGTACTAAACTAATTAATTTTGAACAGGTCATTACTTCTTTATTCTTGAAATTTTTCTATTATATTCTTTTACTATTCGTTTTTAAATTGCTTGTTATTACAAATATTGTAGGATTATTACATACAATTAATTTTTCTCGTCTTGTTTACAATCGAGATCAGTGGGTGAAAATTGATTTTTTATTACCAATCCTTAACTATTATTTTCCATTTAATCACTATATACAATAAGTATTATAATAGACATTTTATTTTATTAATTATTTTATTTATATACATATGTACATATGAAATGGGATCGAACTTTATCTACAATAAAATTTTTATAGTATTGTAGCAAATAAATACATACTTGTTTTTTGTAAAATAGGACCCACTGAATCAAAATCTGTTTATAGAATTTCGTTAAAAATTTCTAATTTTATTAAAATCGACACTTGGGAAAATTTTTTATTTTTAAAATGTTACAGAATTTTGAAATGGCCAATTATATTTTTTTATTCTTGAAATGTTTCTGTTATATTCTTTTACTATTTATTTTTAAATTACTTTTTATTACAAAATGTTGTAAGATTGTTATATACACTTTAATTTTTGCATGTCTTCTTATTCACAATCGAGATGAGTGGGTGAAAATGGTATTTTTATCACATATAAAAACAACATTACAACATTTCTTGTAATCATTAAGTTAAGTAGTAATCATTTATTTTATTTATATGTATATTGTATACATATGAAATACACTTTATGTTAGAATAAATAAAATTTTAGTGTTGTAGCAAATGAACAATACTGTTTTTATTTTAGTCAAATAGAAATATTTGAATGAATCTAAATCTGTTTATAGAATTTCATTTAAACTTGTAATTTTTATGAAATCGACACGAAAAATATGTTAACTATATAGGTATAACTTAATTTTTGAAATGCTCATTATTTTTTAATTTTTAAAATTTTTCTGTTATATTAATTTTTGTATCATTCATTTTTAATTTGCCTTACATTAGGTACAATGATGTACGATTCTAATTTATTTTGGTCTTCTGGTTTACAATCAAAATGAATTGGTGAAAATTGTGGTTTCATTACATTATACCCGTAACTATTATTTTCCTTATTACTAATGCATACATATATTATAGTAAACATTTGTTTTATTTTTATACCAATTAATAAAATACACATATATTATATTATGTTATAATAAAATTTTTGGTATTGTAGCTGATAAATATCTTTTTTTTATTAAAATAAAGGACACTAAATCCAAATCT
>SSSI01001823.1:0-31630 GCA_004796505.1 Oryzaephilus surinamensis
TAAATTCTGATACCCAACTAGAAATTTAAGTAATAGAAACGGTTTTGCGACTGATACAGTCACTTATTAAGTAGCAACAACTGGCTACTGGAACTGTCCAATAACCGAAAAGTGTAGTTAATATAACCAAAATGGGGAATGATTTTTAGTATTTATAACGTTCATGCCTAGTTACCGCTACCGTCGCAAAGTAAAGAAAATGACCATTCTGCCACTACACATTTACGTTCCTGGAACGTTTCGGTTCCATACATGGAACCATTTTTCTTCAACAAATAATAAACGACAAACGTTTCATATTGTATAGTATACTTCGCCAAATGAATAGCAACTACGTAAATCTTAACTCAAATGTTCAACTCAAACAGGAAGCCATGTTCAAATAAATAAAATATATTATAGTGAATAATAATATTACTGTAAACTTTGATATACTTTTCCAACCTCGAGGACCCATAAAATCACAAACAACCTCTGGTTTATTGATAAAATTGTATATTTTACTTCGAAATATTAAACGGGCCAGCCGTCAAATGACAATTTCCCTTTAATTGAATATCAAGAAAATAAACATAATTTCATATTTTGTAATATTTATGTCGAATTTATATAAATTTAGCTTGTCTATCATTTTATGATCATTTTGAATGCATGAAAATGCCTAAATATACCCAATATTTGCATAATATTTATTAATATTTTGATGTTGTTAAGAATAAATATGGCGTATATTCTATAAGTATTTGTAACTTAAAAGTCGTCAAGACAAGTTTTTATCACTTTAAAGACACTGTTTAAAGTTCTAGGTGCGCATGCTCATATTATGGAAGTCGTTGTGACCATAAAGTTGCTGGAATAGTCATAGAAACTACGAAATTACCAAAAAAGCTACCTAAATCTTTAGTCTCTTTTTGGTCCCTGCAATTGGTTCCACTGACGTTGCCGGGTTTTTGAAATCTGACTCTAAAGATTTCCAAACTTTAAGGTCACATACATAGTAATTTTTACGACCCAAAAACGAGATTTTTCTACTAATAAGTAAATAACTTAGAAGTAGTTATCTGCAAACGCAGTAACGTATTTACGTGTACCAAAATGCCTTAAAAGTGACATATACGTAGAAGTCAGAATAATTAGTAGTCTCAACGAAACTGTTACTATTTTAGGTAACAATGTGCATATTTAGAAGATACGCCACTTAAATTTCTAGTTGGGAATGTTCTGTTGTGAACTTGTGAATAGACCGAAATAAACTCATTTGGTTATACATTCAGCAAACCGAGGGTTGTTTTTCTCTATTTTATGAATTTTTATTGTAGAACTTAGTTGAAATAATAATATTTTTCATTAAATTTTAAAAATATTTTCATGACAGAAAAATAACTATCTCATGCAAGTATATTTTTTAGAAAGAAATATTTGTTTTAAATTTTTTTTCATAAATATGTATTGTTCACATAATCAAACATCGTTTTAATGCTATCAATATAAAATATTATGTACTATTAAATTCAGTATGTATACTCGTACATCGATATACATATTACATACATACGAGTATATGTATATTGTATACGGTAAGTAGTTCAAAATAAAACTTTATGTATTATATTAAAATTTTATGCCTTTGATACGTTCCCATATATTTTTTATGATTAAAGTCTAATCTAAACTGACTTTTACATAGAAAAATTTCTTGAGATATGTATACTTTATGAGAACATGCAATATGTTCACTTGATAATACAGAGTACATAAATATGTTAATGAAATAAAAATTTTATAAACTTTAATTAAAGGATTAATAATAATTAATCAATAAGCTAGAAAATTACGAAAGCATGTTTTTCATTATTTCTTAACTATAATTTCCTCAACAAAAAATCGTTATTTATTTAGTTTAGTGTAATAAAATATTTTCGGAAATCGTAAAATAATTATTCCATTAACGGGAATTATACAAAGCTCTCTTTCATCATCTAGAAAAGCTCTTTCATACATAGATTCATACAGTATAATGGCGGGTTATGAATGTTTAAACGTATACAATGGAAACGATAATCGAATAAATCGTTAAACTTCTTTTAGATGAACTAATATTAAATTATTCATTGCGGAATTATATTAAATATTCATTATTGTAACAATTCTTATTGTATTTCATTTTCTTTAAATTTCTTCCTTTTATAACGTAAGTATTTCATATGAATTTTCAGCTGATATTAACTTTACATTTGAACAAAGTTGTAAAATGCATTTTTCTATTAATTTATTCTTTTTATTAATACTAAAGAAAATTGCTTTCAAAGTACCTATATATGTTGTCCACGTATGTAAAATGTTCTACAATCTACAAGGTATAATAAATGTTGGAATATACATCATTTTATAAATTTAAAAGTAATAACGTGTTTTCTAAAATATTACCTTCTTAAGTAAAATAAACATTTTTGTTTCTATACTGAATTTGGCCCTATTTGTCCAAGTTTTAACTCCTATAAACAATAATATCAATCATCATAATTCTTTTTATGGGTTTTTGTCATGCAAACATCCAATGTATTTAAGTATCTAACTAAATATAATAATCATTATTATCATTTGGTAGGTATATATGTATTTCAAATTGCACTTTAGATTAATTATTAACACAAAGTTTTATGGTATTTTTATTGATAAAAAAAATCACATTATGTTCACAAAAGTTACTTAGTTATTTATTAAAAATTTAACAATATTTATAGTTTTGATTTTTTTGTTTCAGGTTTCAATGTACCTATGCACCTATTATCATATATCGAAATGTATTTTATAATTGTTTGTTAAAATCTATCACATACATCTGTTTTCAAGTTAAGTTGCAACATTTTCCTAGTTCTATTTTAAATTCCGTCAATAAAGTGAGGTTGAAAATAATTCCATATCAGTAGGAATTAAATACTTTGTTTTATTGAAACTATATTCGTTTAATGATAAAAATTTTATAATTAAATTTGTTATATTGATTTGATTATTAAACATTAACGTTTAATCCTATAAAATAACTAATTTCGATAAGACTAGATATAAAATATAGGTACGAGGATTTAAATTGATTTTTAGATTTAATGAAACAATGAAATAATTAATATTAAATTAACATACTTGTAGTTTAATTAAACATTAATTTTCATTACCTTTTGAGAGCGTTTGTTATTAGTATTCAACATTTACATTAAAAAAGAACTGATTGATTGTAGTACAAAAGATTTTTTAACAGTCGTTATTTATCATCATTGTTAAAAATAAATCATTTCATTATTTGTGACATCAATATAATAATTTTGTTCCACTTGTTGGATATTGTTTACATGTAATTGGATTTATTGAAAATTTTGTAAGCGTAGGTACTTTCACTAATTGGAAATGTATAGATAAAAACATCCCTTGTACTGTATTGTCCTGATAACAAGCTCATTTTATTGTACTTGATTGTGTATGCGAACTTTTAAGCAAAATAATTTCATGTCAGCGATTTTATATAATAATTCTGCATATCAAAGTATAAATTTGATATAATAAATTACAAATTTAACAAACGCATAGCTTCCTTTTTAATATATAATTTCGTTAAAGAGACTTCCTGTCACTGTATAGAAAAAGTTACAATGTACGACGAGTATAAAAATAAATTAAATAAATAAATTAATCTGTAATTATAAACTGGGAGTTAGTATTGTAATGGGGAAGAACACAGGAATATAGGGATTATGGTTTGTTTAATACTGGCCTCTAACAAATTTTGGTGGGGTGACCCAACAAAACTTCGGGGGATTTAAGGAATCTCTGATGGCAAATATTGATATACGTCCTGTTTGTCACTTAGTTGTAGGAATCCTAGCGCGTACTTCCGTAATCCATTCGGCCAGGCCGGCTCAACTTGTCGGTCGCCAGGATTTGCGTTTTGACATTGTCTGTGTGTTCCACCACCGAGTTAGTAATTGCTTTTTATACTTTTAGATAGCAAAATATCGTTTGCTTTATTGCTGGCAAGGATAATCTCCTTTTACACTGATCAAACTGGCGAAAAAGAACTTTTTATGTTGAAATTTATGGCATTTATGTTTTTTTTCCTGTGGAATAACAACAATCTCATATGTTTTTAGTTGTTATTTGTTCATTGAACTAAAATTATAGTTTAATTATTTATAAGGGATGGGTATAATGAAAGACTGTTCAAACTTTGTTTTTTTTTTATTTGGTCCAGTACACCAGTATCAACCAAATTATGTAAATTTGCAATAAAATTAAAACATTGTTTATTTACAAATATTATTCTATACATTGTTTTAAAACAAAACATTTTTCATTTATTATTTTTCGTTAAAACTTCATCCAGTTCCTTATGTTCTATTATAGTCTATTTTTAGTTTATTAACATTATTAAATTGTAGGTAATAAAAGTTTTATTCAATTTTGCAACTACAATATGTGTTAATTATTTATGTAATATAATTAGTACCACTTTTTACTCACTTCTAAATAAAGTCATTGTGTATAAATAATTTATACAAAATTTTCCCCAAGTTTTAAAACTTGACTAAGAAGTGAACAAACCAGTTATTATAGTTTAAGTTTATTAGTTATTGTTTTCTATTTTTATTTTATTAGGTACAGAACTAATTTTAATTCTATTATAAGATTGTAAACGCCATTTAAATATTAAATTAGCCAAATCATAGTTTCTTACGATCACAATAATTATTTTAGTTTATTAAAAGTTTAGAAAACACTTTTCACAATAAATATTTCTCTTAATATTCTAACATAGATGTATAAACTTAGATAAAAACAATACTGATTACATTACTTTTAGGCCCATAAGGAAACAGCGAAAAATTAATCAAATTATAATAAAATTCAAATAAAAGAAGTAATATTATATATTTACAATTATTATTATTTTTTATAAATCACATTTTTATCTTAATAAATATGAAAAGGAAGCGAGATAAGAATAACAAAACAATTCAAAAAAAATATCATTTCTTTTAATTTTTATGTCATGTAAATAGGAAAATGTACTAGAAGGTTGTTAAAATTCATTATTTTTATTTCAACTTCAATGCATTTAAAGTTAATCAATGTGTGCATTTTGACCTAAATATTTTTAATTTTCATTTTTATAATTGATAAAAACAATTCAGTAGCAGATGTATATCTATTTAAAATATATTCGGACACAAATTGTTTTACACAAAGCAAATCAATTTATGTACAATTAGTATTTAAAAGCGGTTTATTTCTAAGTGATATAAATGAAATAAATTTAAAAAATAACGAAAGCTAACTGTGCTATTCAACATTTAATAACCATATTCTGTAATTTAGTTAAATATATTGAATTTATGCCGTAATTGTTTAATTTTCGACTCAATTTCGTAGACAAACATGAAATCAATTTCTAGTGGACAATAATAGGTAATACTATCTGAACAAATCAATTGAACCATGAGAAACGTAATTAATTGAAACAAGCACATTCGATACTACTCTCATTGTATTGTTTTATTTCATATAGGTAATAATGCAAATTTAATATTATTAGCTCTCTTTGTTTACAAAACAGGTGATGAAAATTTGCAGGAAGGCACTAAAGCTGGCTTATAAGCAATGATTACAGTAATATGGTTGATGAGACTAGAAATATTTAAATAATATATTAATAAATTTTCATTATAAAAATTTACTTAATATTAATTTTATTACTCGTATATTTGGCCACTTCTATGTTGTATGTATTATGTTTTATAATTATTATATTGTAAATGTTTAACATGTGCGTAAATATATGTACATATATATTTCGATATGAAAAATTTTTACTTGAAAACTCTCCGTAGAAATAAAAGGCTTGACACAAAGTTTCACTGGTGCTTTCGTGTAGCAGATGGTTACTATTTGATATAGTCAGAATTTATTTTTCATTATTAGGTACTCATATGCAATAAAAATATTAAAAACAAAAAAAAATGTTAATGTTATTGCACTGTTCGTATTATATAGAAGGTGAACTATTTCATTATTTTAGAATAAGATTTTAATCTTGCAAATTATGCACCTCTTAGAGGTGAAGTATTATATCACGTAATTTTTTCATTTTATTGTCGATAAAACACATCATTAGTTGATGTCAGTGAAGATCTGGATTGTAACCCAGATTTTTTCTTTGTAGAAATAAATGAATCTCACGGAAGTTTGGTCTGTCAGATTCATTTCTTTGCCAACATTCGCACATTAGATCAAATATCTCTTTTGGACAATTGATTGGCGTGCTCAGCAAAACCTGGAAAATAGAAATTACATGTCACTTACAGGAAGAACAAACAACAACAATAAGAGCCACTAAAAGACACAATTTAAGAATTTGCCTAATTCTAAAATTTATTTGTTGTTACTTAGACGCAGTTGTTTTTTTCGTTTCACGACAAAATATTCAATAAACTCGGAAAGCGTAAATAAATATTACAATATAATACTCAAGATTTAACAACTTACATGTTTGCCATCATTCTGATAGAAATGAGTTACATTTTCTATAACTTTATCGTCACTCAAATCTTCAAATGGTTGCTCTCGAGCGAATGTCAATATTTCCCATAATAAGACAGCAAAGGACCAGACGTCGCTTTTACTGGAAAATTTCCCCTGGAAAAAAGTTGACGACATTTACTAATGTATTGCACTAAAGTGTTTATTAGTTTTCATTTTTCAAAAATAAAAACTCACTAAAAGCACACTTTCCCAAGCCATCCATCGCAGTGGTAAAGGTCTTGACCCAGCAATTTCACAATAATCTGAACTATACATTTGACGATATGAACCAACATCAGAAATTTTGATTTCATAACTATTTCCAACTAAGCAATTTCTGAAAACATATACATGAAATTTCAGAATATTGGCATATAAATATTCCAGGACCTTTATATTACATTTTAGGTAACAGAATTGTTAGTGAATTACTTTTCAGATATAAAATTTTCTCTATAATATCGTAAAATATAATTATGCTATAAATTTGTTTAAAGCTCAATCTCTAAGACATTAAAAGTTCAATTTAATACTGCATATTTATGTGCATAAACAAAACGACAGCTTGTCGGGACATTTTCTAAGAGTGAAAAGGGCTCGTGCTAATTTTCCAGTACATTTAATTAGTCGTAAGTCTTAAATAATAGGAATATGGAATAGGTCTTTACTGAACGTGATGTGAAATATGTAATGGACAATTTAAATAAATTGTCTGGGTCTGTACAATTTAAATTAATAAGCTACAAAATCAACATACCTCGTTGCTAAGTCTTTGTGGACATATTTCAGTGATTCCAAGTACTTCATGCCAGATGCCACTTGAGTAGCCATATAAATAAGGCATCCATAACTGAAATGAATTGCAAGATCGTTTATATTTAAATAAAGTACTTATTATTATAAACGTGTTCAACGAAATGTTACAAAATTTTATTATACTTTTTTTCATTATGTGCCACAACGGAAAATTTTATTTCGAAATATTTTTCCCTTTATATATTTCTATAACTTAGATTTTTTTATTCTACAGGACAAACATATAAACACTAAAATGTTGACATGAATTTCTACTTTTTTTATAACGTACCCACTTGTCACGTTGTTTTTTTATGTGATAAAAGCCTTCCGTACTTACTAAAATCATTTACTTTATAACATACCTATTTATTATTTTCCGACACTACTAAAGAAAAATGAAATTTTTATGATTCATATTTTCGTTTATTTTTAAACCGTCAGTTCCAAACTGAATCTAAATGAAGTAATAATATTTCCTACCTTAATGTACTTGCTGAAGGCGCAAGAGGCGTAGCAGTTTCAGCAACGTGATCTTGTAAAAATTGACACAGATCGCCCATGCTGGAATACTCGCGTACAGCACATATTGGTTCACTATCCAAACAAGCGCCCAAGAGACGGGAAATGTTGATGTCATTTAGTTTGGAAAGTGCTTTAACTTCCCGATTAAATTCATCCCGATACGTTTCTATTCGAAGCGTGTGCACTACTACTATTTTACACTCACTAAAATCACCACTATTTGACGTGACTAACACTTCACATAAATGCACATCACCGAAATGACCCTCGCCCAGTTTTTCGATTATTCGCAATTGTTCACGTGGGAAATTTTTGATAGGTGGTGCAGCATCTTCGTCGTATTGGTCGCACGTGTCCGGTTCCGGACTCAATGGTAACATGAAATGATTTTGAATTTTCGACCTAGTATGGAAAAGTATTATGGATTTTAATAATCTAAAAAACAGCAGTTGGCTCTCGTTTCATACCTGACTGAGCCTAAATTTGGCGGTGACAAAGGAGGTGAAGGTGGTAATGGAAGAGAAGAGCATATGTCGCTTTGAATGTAATAATTTTCTGGAGGCGGTGGAACTGGGGGTGGTTTTGGTAGAAAATTGATAATTGGTGGAGGCACCCCAGATACTTGCAAGAAGCCTTGTTCGCTTAACTGGTGTGGAATAGTATATTCCTGACATACCAGGTCAGGCACTTCTAGAACAATATACATATTATAACTATGTTAAACATTTAAATAACTAACTAAATTCCTAAATGGTTTCACAAATATTTATTATATTCGTTTTACATTTAGATATTTGTTTGTTTTAATATATATGTACATACAATAGCAATTTCGAAATATAAACAAATATTCGGTTTGTGTAAATTTGATGAGTATTTAAATAAAATTATACGTAATTATGTCTTTATAAAACACAAATTAAATTGTAAAAATGTTAGAATTAAATTTTCCTCTAATGGAATGAAATCTATATTATTTATGAATTTCTTCAAACTAATATAAAAATAAACAATAAAGAAGGAGAAGCTTATATTTTTGAGAATTCATTTTTGGGAAAAAAATTGTTAATTTCTCTTTAAATCCACGACAAACACAAAGTAATCAGTGCAATTGTGGTCCTGCATTCCTATGCATTATGATGACATTTATGACCTTAAAGATATACATATTTAAGTACTTTTAACAACGTTAAATTTGAAAAGTTAAAGTTTGTATTATTTTTTAACGTTTTATCTATTATACGCACATTTTATTATTCAAAATATATAACAATATCTCCAAAGTATAATAAATACAAAAAACTTTCTTTGTACAAAAAACTTACCAGAATAGTCTGGACTATTTGGATGTGTTTGACGTGTGTAAAGATTTGATCTGCATGTTTCTTCGTACAATGTGGATTTGTCTCCATCTTCTATACTCATCTGGAAAGGAAATACGTATTCAGTATTTATGAATACATAATACCTCTGTACTTTTACTTTTAGAAAACATTTCAAAGGCCAATTTTTGCTTTTTATTATTTTCTATTCATATCTTACACATATTCATAGATACATGTTTAATAAAAAGCTGAAAGCTAGGTGAAATCAGGTTGTAGTCAAATATTTTATCATATCACTTACAATGTGCAAAATCTGTTAATTTCCGTTAAGAGGAAGCAAGCATGCTGTCGCTAAATTTACCATTGCAATACTATTAAGATAACCAAATAATAGGGCAGGTTAAAGTTAAGAAATGGTCTTTCCTTTTGCATTCTAATCTTATCTACAAGCCTATAATACGAATGCCCCTTACAACTTTGCTGTAACACTATTCTATATATAAAAAAATTGGATATTCTGTTACGATTATTACAGTCTGACAACCATTTTATATATATAAAAAAAGTATTCAAGTTAAATACAAAATCGTTTTCTTATATGTTTTCTGTGTTATCAACGACTCATAAAACAGTTATTTTTTCAATACAAAAGGGAACATTTGTAGTTGTTTTCTACTTATACTTAATCATTTGGAAAAGTTCAATTTCAAAAAATAATTTTTTGTTTGTCTCACAAGAAAAAAACTAACTTCCAAAGGTATAGGTATTTCCAGACAATAAATAAATCGATCCATCTTACCTTTTCGCTTTCGAATCTTTTATCGTTTCTGATGGGAATTTCAGAAAGTCTAGCAGTTGTTTTGATTCGTTGGTTTCGAAACACAATAAAAATAATTGCTGCCACTAAGATCAATATAACAACAGTCAATATACCAATAACAAAACCAATGTAGTATTTAGGTTCTTCATTAGTTCCGCTTTTTGTTGAAGACCCGGTAATGTTACGATTTACTTTTGAGGTGCTTTTAACTTCATCTCTTTGTAGCGGATACTCCCTGCCGGATTCCGGAATTGGTGTATCCTCTTCCGTCTCCGTAAAATTGCCAGTTACTATCACTGTAATTAACAAAAGACTTTATCAAAAAAATATTTTAGAATTAAAAGAAAAATTCTATAAGAGAGAGCCGATATAATGAAATTGTCAAAGAATAAACATTGTTATAAAACAAACGAAAAATATATATAGCTAATTCAATAAAGGTACGATGAAAAAGTTATAAATAATGAGTTTAATAAAAGCAACTGTATTTTGCAATTGGATGAATAGCGTCATGATTAAGTACATATAACGGAAGGTCGATATTGTAGTTCATTTTGCCTGGTACATTTTGATTTATTTGATAGAGATTAATGTGAGCATTTTATCGTTGGAAAAATAGCTACGGTTAAAATAATAAGTCACTTAGTTGATTATGAATGGTTAGAAGATTAAAAACGCTTACCGGAGTCAAAGGAGATTTCACTGAGTAAGATCCATCGTGAAGCAAAATATAGTTGAAGTTTGAGAAATCGTCCAATGCGATGATGTAATTTAATGGTAACATTTCTGGCATGTTCTAACACCAAATCAGGCATATAGGAAAAATACACTGGTTCACCATTGAATACATGGCCATTTAAACTTAAAAATGCACGTGCATGGGAAAAAACCTGTACGTGTGTGAAAAAATATTAACAAAATTTATTTTGTTCACTATATACGTGCACGTATTATAAAAACAGGCTCTTATGTTAGCCTCAAAGTGTGTGTATGTGTCTGTAATTGAATATAAATTATCTACCTGAACATCCTTAGTAAATAGATTGTTAGTATGTAGATGAGCAGCTGAGAAGTTGCGTACTTTGTCGAATTCAAAGAGAATCTCTAAAGGGTGGCCGGCCCAACCAAGTGTATCGTTTCGCCAACCAACCCACTCGTAACCTGAAGAATGTAAAAATTTTATCGTTGTAAATTTTTATGATACTACATGAAGTAATTTTTTAGTCTTTCATGTTTTTATTAATAACTCTCTTTAACATTTTAGACCTTAAAACTTTCAAAAAGTTTTTATAGAGTTAAACTTCCTGTTTAAGATTTTATTTCGTTGAAATATGCTAAAAAATTTTCGCTACCTTCTAAATATTAATCGACTGTTAAATATTAAAAAAAATAGTTTATTTATTTTGATTTAACATTTAATTGAGAAAATTTAGAAATAATAACAACAAACAAACTGTTTAGCCAAATTTTTATGGATGATGAAATATTATTGTTCGATTGAGATTTTATGTTTCAATTTTATCGGTTCACAGCTTTCCATTATAAAATAAATGCATATAAAACATATTATAAATGAAATTGAATTTCAGAAAAGTGGGTTAAAATTTGATCTAGGATTATATTTGATTTTAAATACTGGACGGAATTTGCATACGCTTTTTTGGAATTTGGGGCAAGTGTAACATTTTAATAATGCAAATATATATAAAATATGGCATTATTTTCGGTAATATTTTATCATTTTGTTCGTCTTATTTCCTTGTGACGCGATTTATCTTGTGAAAGAGTCACTCTCATGGGACAAAGTTGGCTTTGGTTCTACAGATTTGAACTGTCACTGCACAGGTGATGACCGTACTTGCTCAACAGGCGAACCCAATATTAATCGCACGAAACAGCTGAACTTTTAATAAATCTACTTGTAAACTGCTGATTCACTTCTATTAATCATTCTTAGGGTTCAAGCAGAAATGTTATCATTTGTGGAGTCAAATTTTTCTCGCCTTTCTCTTAACTTTCATCCCGGTATAAATGGACAGATATATGCTGTTTTATGTAAATGAGAAATCTTTCGTTCTAACTTTTGATACGGAAATATTCCTTCCTGTATAAAGTGTTTTGTAACTGATGACATAAAATACAAAATAAATTTTTATTGCGCTCAAATAAAATAATAAAATAATAACATGGTGATCCCTACAAATAACATCACATGTGCATCTTAACAGATATGCATAAATTTGATTGCATTATAGATTTCATGGAGGTCATCACATCTGTACGTGGAACGCAAGTGTTCGCTCGTACACTATGGACAGGATGAAGACAAAATGCGGACATAAAATAAAATGAATCTGTCCCCAACAACACATTGTTACAAAATGCCACAGGCTGGAATAGTAATATAAATGTAAATTCGAGCATACCACTGAAATCAAATATTGTATTTTGATGTTATACCTTTACCGTAACCTGCTAGGTCGAGTCTGAAGTTATCTTTTCCCTTTTGGCCATCCACCAGTTGACCCAGCCCATGAGAAAGCTGTCCACCCTCGTCTCTACCATCGTAAGTGAGATCGGTTAGATCCAGTTCGGGTCCGCGACGCAAACCTTGGGGCATATTGTAACTCACCAAACCGTCTGGAATCGAATTATTGATAATCATATAATTGATACGGATTTGTCCAATGCCACAAAAAGAATCATTTATTGAATTAGGGCAGAAATTTGAAACTAAAGTAACCGAATAACGATTTTACTCAATTCCATTTTTTTTTTCTGTTAAATTCTATTTTTGCCAGTGGATGTTACCTATTTTGTATGTGGAGTTCGTTCATTTCGACAAAACAATATAGGTTGATGTGTTCCACAGCAGGCACCCTAAATTGCTGACATGTATTTTGTATCGGCAAGTTGGAAACAATTGGAATCCCCCACGAATTCTACATTATTTCAAGCTTGTTCAGCATGATGCAACAATTATATAGCCAAACTACTACCATTAACCAGATGCCAATATTATTTTAGAGAAATACATACGAAAACGCAATTTATTGATCCGTGCGCGCTTTTGACTGATTCAACATAAATTTTAAATTTTGGCAAGCAATTATTTATTTATTGTTGTATAAACAAGCATACAATAGGTACATTTTGTGCTTTGTGTGTTTTGTATTTTTGTTTTAATTTGTAAAATTTCTATTAATACTATAAATACTATACAGAAACATAATTTCCTTTGCTTTTAGAGTAAATGGCGCAACTGTTTAGAAACTAAAATAGCATTGTTAAATAATTACTTAATGGGGAGTCTTTACAATAGAACAGCATCACAAAATATCTAAAGATGATTGTGTCTGAGTGGTTTTATGCACATCACTGACTTGACAGCTTTGCCACCTGCTCCGCAAAAGTTATTATATGATGTCTATTAATCTTTGCAATTAATAAAATTCTCGCTTTGCTCAAATAGCTGTATAATTAATCATAGTTAGATTCTGCGCGCACTGAATTAACGATGACTAAAGACAAAAAGTATACCCGTTCAAGTTGGTACAAGAAATTAAAATTAATGTTTTCGAAAATGTTGATTTATTATTTTGTTTCTGGTGTATTCTTTTTCAGAAATCTTCATAAATAATATAGATATGTACATATTAACTATGTTACTTATTAGAGATTCTGCAAAATTCTATAATATTGTATTCAATCGAATACTCTACAAGTTACAACTTGTAAGTACGAATTCGTTCAAAGATATAATTTGCCTTTGGTGCCTCTGGTCAGTGTAGTTACTTTGTATTGAACTTTATAGTTAATTACATTACCTCTCAAACTTTAAGTACAAGTACCTATACACACTATATGCCTAAGTTCAAAACGGTTTTTGCTGTTTAACTTAATTTAGGCCAACTTTATGTAGATTATTCACGCTTTATATCATTAATTTATTTGTACCGTACCAATTTATGAAAATTTCATTATTGCGGACAGTTTTACGCCCTAAATTCTTTTTTATGAAATCTTTTAATGAAAAAATATAACTTACCGCTCCAGGTGCAGCCAATGATTTCCACTCGCATGCAAACAGTGCGCACGTGGTCGCTGTAAGGTAAAAATCTCACCTTTGAAGCTATTACAGGTGGGTCAAGTTTTTGGTCCACAATTGTAAATGTATTTGTATTGCCAGGAAGCAACTGTAACAAAAATATGTACATTTTTAATCAACTCTAGATTAGTAATGTAATATCTGAGTGAAATGCTAAATTTAGATTAATATTTACTTTGTAACTATCAGTAAACATAATTTCCAATATATCAAAATCAAAGCGGTGAGGTAATTATTGCTCTCTGGTTTTATCTCCGTAATTCCACAATCAATATAAGTTCTAAATACTACTACTCGTTGAATAATTATAGAAGCATATGAATAATTTGTATAAGACAATATCATTTTGTTTATATTAGTTGAGACAATTTAACTTTCTTTGTTAACAAATATTTTACAAATTATTGTTTTCTACATTCTTTCAAAGTTTATGAAACATCTTTATACAATATATCCGTCAAGTTTTCTTGTCAAGTGGACTAGTTGAGTCAATTTCTTTGCCCATTAGCTATAATGAGCGAACGTCGCGGCGCTTAAACTTCCGGTCGTCACAGCTGAAATGGGAGCTTTCATCCATATCAACAGTCGTTTCCTTTCATTACAATTGTGCCTCTCATTATCGCTCAGACTCAATATTTTATGTTATTCGCTTGGTGCAGAAGAGGGAATAGGAATAGGAATGACACTGTAAAATGTATTTTATGTTGTTGCTTTTAATGGTGTACATTGTGTTATTTAGTCGTCGTTAAAATCAGTATTTTATTTTCACTTTATTTGGAGTTTATATTCTCGTTATGTTGTTTTTAAAACTAGAATTCGATTATTTTTATTACATTAAATTACGAGAATTTTTAATTTGAGTATAAAATGGTTGTGACAGTTATTTACTGATTTTATGAGGTTTTTCAGTGTTTTTGCAGTAAATTACAGCTATATTAAGGGTTGGATCATTATTTTTTTTAAATACATATTCGTATATACACATATTATAATAACTAGGCAAATGATAAGGTGTAAACTAACATTAAATTAAGCTTATCTAGGTTAACAACTGCGGCAGGACTAATTTTATTCGATTGATGAGAATAGGTATGGTCCTAAAACACAAAGGATCATCATAAACTAGTCCCTATAGTACGTTAGGGACTAGACACCAATATAATTTCATAGTGTAGGATACTGTGATGTTATTAATTTACTTATTGGAGGCTCTATTCAAACACAAAACCTACCATAAGTTTTTATAGCAGATTATAGACAAAGTTTGGAAATAATTTTTTTTTGGTTGTATTTTCATTAAACGAACAAACATAAATAAATCAACAACCGAGGTGTATTTAAACATTTATCTTTAAAACGGATTTGGATTAAAATGAATCTGCTTCTGCATTATGTATAAAAGTTTGTGATAATAGAATGTGAATGTAAAAAGAAATGGATATTCAATCACAATGGATTTAGAACTTTGCTTTGTTCTAGCGCATTCTCTCATTGTATGTAAACAGATGTCTGCACAGAGTAATCCTGCTTTTGGAGCATAAGTAAAGCGAGTTTTAAGACACCAGCTGAGACTTGCTTATGACAGACGACAAGCTCTGGATACACTGTTTTAATTTTAAGTACAAAATGAACATTTTCAACATTTTCGTTTTGTTAATTTTTAAGATGAACTAAGAAGTATTAATATTACTTGTATCAGAGTTTTAAAATTTGATGTAACTGAGAAGCAAGAAGGTAAATATATTTGAAATTCGAAAACATATGGTTTAGTTTGGCACAAATAAATAATTTTAACAAGTCTTGTGTAAGCATCTTAAAGGTATTTCCTCCAATTATGTGATGGAGTATAAACGTAAAATACGTATCAGCCTATTCTATTTTAAGTAAGTTATATAGTCAAATCCTGTACATCCTGTTGGAGCACTGCTAGAATGTTATTCAAAGAAAAACATGTATCTTCGTCGTTCTGATAAATAATACTGAAATAACTATTCTCGGCGAAACGGCAAGATTCTGTATGTTGGATGTTTATATTTCTAATAATGAATTAGAAATGATCATTATAATTAAATTAAAAATCATGTTAAAAATAGAATAATTATATTTTGATTTAAAAACAATTTACATTCGATGTTATTTTTATACCTAAATACTAAATAAAACCTAAACAGCAAAATACACTTTAAATCAATTTACAAATTAAAGTTTTTGCTACAAAATTGCATTCACAATTTAAAGTTGTATTTCATAATTGAAAATAAATTTTCAATATACCTTCCAGCATCATTCAAAGTAAATACACACCGGGTTTCCTACATCCATTTATTAATAAATAAAATACCAAAAACATTTTACAGAATTTTATAATAGTAAAAATGAAATGATATATTAATCTATGTATATTTTTCACATGAAAAATTTACCAAACAATTGGATATTTCAACATTCCATGGATGATCAAAAATGCAAAATTCTGTTTTTCTGTTTATCCATAATTACATACCTATTACATATTTGCACATACATTAATTAACTAAAACGTTATTAAAAAATATGTGACGATGCTTATTTTATTTTAAATATTTAATTAATAGTAATGTGTATGAATAATTTGGTGATTGAATAGCAAATACATAATATGTATTTACTATTTGTTCAAAAATTTGAGCATTATTGTTTGTAGTTCTTGTAAAACATTGTTATTCAGATGGGCACTTCTCAATTTCATCAGACGTGTGTAGTGTGAGATTTTGCCGTTTATGTGGAATTCACGTGTTTGGTGTATAAAATTTTGGTAACGTATGCATATATGTATGTAAAGAAACGACAAAAAAAGTTTTAACAATAACGGGATAATGCAGTAATTTTGAAAAATGATTAATGATCAATTATCATCTTTTGAGGATTTGCAAAAAAAATTTGTGTACATTTTGCCAATGTACCACTAAAATGTATTTGCCGTAAAAGAAATTCTCTATTATGAGTAAATAAATGAATGTGTATGACAGAATTCAGGCAGCTGGCGTTTTGAAGTTCGGCAATTCCTCTTTTTGAAATATAAAACATTATATTGAGCCCCATACATGTGAAAGCACAAAGTAGTTTTATATAACTTTCTACTGCTTTCTTCATGGTACCAACAAACATAATGTTACAAATATCGTTAATTAAAAGTTGTTTTTCATTTCATTTTCAAATACAAATCCTTAAAGGTTATTAAAAAGAGCATATGAAATGTTGCTTGAAGTTATATAGGTAGAAGAGTAAAAATTGCGTTTCCTGAATCAATACTAAAACAGAGTTTTTTCCAAATAAAATTCAATTCCAACTGTATACTCTTTATTATTACCATTAATCATAGTAAACTTTTTTGAGGCCAAGTTAAACATACGGTCAAAGAAAGTTTTTGAATAAAGCTTATTTCTCGCATTATAATTACATAAAATTTCTTAAATGTTTTCCACAACGTTACGCAGAGTTTGATGTTACAAATTTCCTTGTAACTGTAAATTTTCCAAATTGTTTCGAACCAAAAAGTTCTTTGATATTAATATCTTTTTAACAAAAATTATCATAAATAAGCAGTAACAATTTCATTATTCTATACCCTTACAAGATGTAACCTTTTCCATTACCTCTTTCCCTAGCCTGTTTTTCCACCTGACCCATTTCGTGAAACCCGGTCTCCAATACTCTATCATGTACTCTTCAGCGTATTCTTGTCCTTGACCATTACCGAAACGGCCCTGAGTTCGACATCCAGTAATTACTTTCAATTCCTCCAGATTTACTTCCAAGTATTCTTTCGCGTCCCGTGACACCATTTGGCGGGGACACCAGGCTCCCCCATTTTTATCATTTCTCAATCTGTAAACATTTGTATACACGAAAATTCTATCAACGGAATAATAATTATTATAGGTGCAGTTCATAAATGCATATTATAATATACAACCGCACAAAACTTGTATGTGCAGAAAATTTATAGCGTTTACATATGTTCATCATGAGCGGTCCATCGTTTTAACGTGACGGGTGACAAAATTTATATTCTAGGAAATTGAATAGCGACCATATCGACTGGCAGTTTCCAGCCGATGACGTTCCGAAGTCGCCGTTGATCCGGAAATGCTTTTAGTGGAATGTATTCCGCCTCGATCTCCATCAACGTTTTGACATTTTACGGTATACCTGTTTCGCAGGATCATACAAGCAAGAAAACTTTCGAAATTTTTTAACAGTAGAGCCTGATATTATTTCTTATATTGCTTTTATATTGATTTTCAAAATAATATAATACACGATACTGTACAAATACATGCAATTTTTCTTTTCCCGATGAATAATATGTATAATTCTTTTAATGCGTATATTTAGAAACGTTTTCCCTTTTAAAATCTAGAAGAGTTTTAATTAGTTTTTAACTTTCTTGGAACTTTATTAAATATTCATTAACTTAATCATTCAATTTTTTTTATACAAGCTTTTTCGAATGAAAAAATGTATTCAAAATGATTTTATACAGAGATTGAAATTTGTGTAATTGTGATTTATGAAACAAATAAGGTAGGAGGTATAATGATAACAAAATGTATGTATGTTCATATGGAAATGTGTAATGTTACAAGCTGTTTTAAAAAATGATATATAAATAGTTCTGTTGGAGTGTTAATAATGAAAACGACGTGAAATTAAAGCGAATATTTTTACCGTACTCAAATAGCAATTATTAAACGTTATCTGGTTTTATATTTAGCCCGTTGGAAGCACGATTATCCACCATACTGTCCAGATGTTAAATTGATGAATAAAAAAATATAAAAGCACTTCTATATGAGAATCCCACATTTAAAACGTTCAAACTATACATATAAAAAATTGCCAATGTTTATTTTGAATCACGGCAATATATCGTATTGGTCTTTGGGTATAAGTTATTCATATTTTTTTTTTGTTTGAAAAATGTTTTGTTTTTACCTTCCGTGTTGTGGTCCAACACTACCAGAATCGTAAGCTGAGCTCGCTGAAATTGCAGAATCCTTAATGCGGCCAGACTCCATTCCTAACGGCGACACACACGATCCTGAAAACAACAAAAGAAACTTTTTAGTCCATTTATTAAATCCCCACAAAAAGAGGATTAAGATCTCGATAGATGCTTTGCAGCCCAGTACTGTACTTTATACTGTGATGATGCAGCCCCAGGAGATGTTAGAAAGCAAAGTAAACTTCGTACAAACATTTATTAAGTTTCTCTCCTATATATATATCTGTGTATGTATATTCATTCATCAATCTCACAAGCAGCAGCAACACAGGTTGTTTTAATAATAATTTACGGTCGTTGCAAAACCACCACATTTCAAGCCAAATCAACGACAAACAAACATGTCAATCATGTTTGGTTGATGCTTTGAAGTTTAAATACTGTACGTACGCGAATGCCTTATAAAGAACTAGAAACATTTCCAACGATTTATCTTCTGTATACGACAAAAACCACTGGAGGAATTCAAAAAGCTTACAATAATGTGTGTTATGAGAGTTATTCAACTAAACAAAATTAAAGACATTGTTATGAAGTGCTGTTTATCGTGTATAGTTTAGCTTTTAATCAAGTTCAGACAATTTTCGTTTTATCAGACTTTTAAGAATTGTCTGCAGGTATTTCTAATTAAATAGGCTTCAATTATAATACGATTCTTCAAAGGCCACTTATTTTACATCAGAAAATAAGAATTTCTGTTCATGATCTGGAGAATAGCTAGGATATAAAAAAAAATTTTCACTTTTTTATTATTTTATTGCCTGAAATGTCTGTTTATGCTACTACAAACGAAAAATATAATTTGAAATGTGTTTAATATTTGAATAAACAGAAATATTGTGCAACACACGAGATATACATATACGTAATAGGAGAATTTTCATATACATATATTCGTATAAATGTGTGAAAAAAAGTTGTAGCCATATTTTTATTGTAGATTAGGCCGCACGAAAATGCTTGGTTTACAATTGCTTTCGTTTACAATTTCAATGTAAACTGTCACATTTCGTTCGTTGTAGCTTAATAGGTAACACTCATCTACAAGCTGGATGGTACAAATGGCCCATTTGGTTATACGAATGTGATCTTATCGGTTCGGGTGTTAAACACTCACAAAACTGTTAACTCCGGCTTTTGCACTTCACCGAGATAGCTTTTAGTTGGTAAAATGCTGATATCACCCTATTACCTAACTTCCCTTCGGTAACAGTAACCTTACCATGCTAATATCTTTTAGTTTCATACCACTATTAGCACGTACTGAGGTTTTACGTTAAATAATGTATATAAATCTTTTATGGCTAAACAAGTGATTAATTTTGTATAATGTTATATGCATATGTGTATATTTTTTATATATCTTGTACCTATAAATTAATAAAAAAAGAAGTGAACTCCAATTTTGTACATCACATAAATTTCCTAGTCGGCAGAAACAATTTGCGAATACCTTTTTCATTATTTACGTTCTACCTTTCTATCTAAACGAAATCTTTTCTTGTGGCAGCTCCAACTTCTACGAACATTCATTTAAACCAAAAATTGTTTATTTTTTTTTGTTTTATAAGAATGCAAACAATTGACCCAAAAAAAAGTAAGCACCAATACGCCCTATAGTGTATAATACATCTTAATATTGTCGGAACTTGAAAGTATGTTCCCACTTGTTTACTATCGTCACAACCCAAAACTTTGCAAGGCTAATTAGAACATAATGAATAATTTAGAGGTGGCTTAATAAATACTAATTACTGAGAATATTTATTTAAGGCAAGTTGTACTATAGTATAGTTTGCAATCTAAATTAAACCATATCAAATATTATTTACAATTTTAACATTTTATAATATGTATACTTAACACGCTTGATTGAAAATGCTGTAATCAATATGTTAGTTTTACGATAAAAGTCGTAGAAAATGGAATCAATTTATATGAAAACATACATTAATTTATCTAATAAATTTACGTCATTCAGTCTATGGCTTGTCCAATAAAAAATTCCACAAAGACTATTAACTTTAAGAGATTTTTGGCGTTTGTTCCGTTGTTGTAAAAGGATTTAAAATCGTTTATTTTCTCTATTAGGAACTTATATTCTACTTGAATTCGCACGGTAAATGGTTTCAAAATAATGTAATTGTTATCGTTTCAATGGTTAGTTAACTTGGACTCGTGAGTACCAACAGTTGAAGCTATATTAGAATTTATTCTATAATGTACTTAACTTCAATCTCTTCTCTTATTCAGGTAATTTTACCTTAATAATATATTTCTGATTATGTTTTCAAAAAGGTAGCGCATTTATTTTTCATTTGGCAAGATGATTTCAATGGAAATGTAAGAATTAAAATTCTTCATAATATAATTCGCTTAAAAATTAAAATTATAGCATACGATTTAAATGAAAAGTATACCTGTATTAATACATATAAACTTTTTACGACACTAAATCCAAAAGTTGTGATTTTAAATTACAACTGTGTTCCAACTCGACTATTTTAATATTATAATTTATTACAGTATTATATAATTAAGCTTCTGGTATGTGGTTTTCGTAATTTTATTATCCTATAGAGACCACCTTTTAACATTTAAAACGCACTTTGTCCCTCTTGAATTTCCTATCGATTAATATTATTACACAATAAATAAGTACACATGTTCACATGTTAAACATAATAACATAATTACGTATACCTATCTTTTAAATAAGTTTAATAAATTTTTCTACAACATCGTACATTACATATTTCCAGTATTCTTCATATATTAAAGTTATTTTTGTCATTTTATCGATACGTATAATAACTATAGTTGGTGTAATGCTTATAAAATTACAAAATAGCGTGTTGATAATTTTTATACTATAATATGAAATAGTAATAATATTATACCCTGAATAAAGTTAATAAAATTTTATAGCCCTTCTTTTATACAACGCAAACATTCATTAAGAAAAATATTATTAGCTGCTATTAAAGCACTAACGCACATAATTTCTATAGATAGTTATACCATCCATAAAGCATTTAGATAATTGTTCTGTCTACATTGATACAATAAGAATCTGTTCATGTTATAAAGCCGTATTTCGGACTAGCTAATGGTAATACCTAATTTAGTTATCTCGTATTGAATAAGTTACGGAAGGCTAACTTGCGACAAAGTTTATTATTTAGTGAATAGAACATGGAAATTGCAGTTCACCAATGTTTGTTGTGTCTCTGAACTGAATTATCCAGTTCTAAATAGGATAAATGTGGAAACAAATTAGATTATATATAAGAGGTAGGTATAGGTTTGTCCAAAGTTTACAACATCCTTTTAGAAGAACTGTATCTGTGGACGTTAAAAAGTTTTACTTTGACATTTAATACAAACTAGTTTAGTTTAAATCGTTGCTTATCACTTTTTTTTTTGTTTTCTTCTTTAAAAATTTATCAAGATATACGTATCTAATAGATCTTCGTATTTATGCAAAGTACGTATATTGTTGGTATAATTTTGAAAATTAGTTTACTTGTACCTCAATTATACAATGTAATGATGCTCGATCGGAGGAGAATGCATTTGTATGGCTTTGCCAAAATGTACATGTCTAATTAATTTAATTTTACCAAGATGAGAATAGTTTAAAGCTCCACATATTAGAAAATACATACATATATATATTTGTGCACGAGTACGTGTATTGTACGTGTTGTGTACATGTTTACATGAAGGTTTTGTTTCACGAACAAAATAAAATTACATCATACATATGTAAATTTTACATAATTTTAATAATGCTCAAAAATCTACCATCTGAAATGCAATAATAAAAATATTGTTATGCATATACATGTTTTCATAGTTTATAGTTGAAAATATACATATGTATAATACAGAGAAAAATCGACTAGTAATTCAAACTTTGGTCATTCTACCAATTCTAATGTAAAACAAAGCAGGTTTATTTAAATCAACCAACAACTATACACGTACAAACAAATTACATTACAAAATTTTGATGATAGAGAAATTTAATTTTCTGTACAGATTAACAGATATATTAACTTATAGTATTGAATTTAAATTTGTTTTAATTTAATGATAATAATTGTGATGATCCAATAACTAGCAGTTTCACAACCATCGAATTAGTAATTTATTTTACTTGTAGATTTATGAGAAAATATAATCTACTGTTAAAAATTAATCTCAATATTTGTTGGCAAGCAAAAAATTTTTGCACAAAGAACGTGTGTATAAATATATAAAGATCCCTTACTTATTTAAGCGTAGGCCGAGCTTTCCACTTTAATGAAACTTTAATAATCCCAATCGTGGATTTTTTATTAAAAAGAAAATCAGTCGGTGAAAAAAAAAAATAACTAAATTGCGAGCTCCAGAATTTTCTCCACAATATCCATTTAATACAATTATTATGTTTTCGTATCTAATAAAGCCAACTAGCTTAAAACAGAAACAATCTTTTACCTAATTCAAGAGCTTTGGCCGAGGGTCCATTGGGGGTGGTAAGAAGAAGCAACAGGACGACGACAAGCGACGCCATGCCGTCGACCGATGGCTTGATAGTGTCCATGTCGACCGCCGTAAATTATGGTTCGTAATTATCGTTCCTGTGTATAAACCACATGGCCGAAAGCACGCACACAGAACAATATTCTTGCACGAACCATCACCATCCGCCAAACACAACAAAATCATTCAATTTTAACGAATTTTTTTCCGTTTACAATGTCATTGTTGATGAATTGTTCTTTTAGTCGTCGGCTTTCTATTTATCATAGTCGGATGCTGTTGGGGGACGATTTTAAAAGCTCGTTCAATTTTCTGCATATCGTCCACGTATTCTGTAACAAAATCAACAATATAAAATGTCTGTACATACACGTATGTATAAGTGCTTGTAAGCTATAAAATTAATTATAATAATAATGGTCTAGCTTTGTACGGTACTACAAAAGCACATGGAAACAAATTACAAATGTATGCTAGAAATGCGTGTATAAATGTACGTGGTGGTAGTAGTGGGTCGGAAACAACAGTGTAGTCATTAAAGCTAAAAACATCCTTAGTACGGGCGTAATATGCATTATGCTGGACAATTTATGTAGACGACAAGCAAAAAGAACTTTTGTAGAAGGAAAATTCTTTGAATGAATATCATTTATGTGACAAATTTTTGTTTTCGCGAATATTTTATTACAGTAGGTGTGCCTTTTAAAAAGAATTATTTTAAATTGATATGAAGGTACAAAAGAACTAACGTAGGTACATGTAAAATAAGATAAATGTAATGGTTATTTCCATTTTTATACAATTCTGTTGCATTTCCAACACGTTTGAACAAAACCAGATAAATTGCAAATGATTTGCAAGAGTATTGAATTTAAATTATTTCATAACTCTATGTGGAAAAGCTCCAGAATAGCTCAATATATATAAAATTAACTATAGATGACAAATTAATTTATATTAGAATGATATTAAATTGTTATTTATTTGCAAATACCTATAAAATGATAGTGTTTTAATATTTATGGATACTTTATACACTCTCATTGGCATATCAGATTATTAGAATATTAGAACGTACCAAAAACATCCTCATACATATTCATATTTGTGTTGGAAAACCGTCGCAAATGAACAATGATATATTTTCAGTTTATACAATTGCGCTTATAATTATTATTATACCATGAATCCCAATGGTATTACAACAAACACATTGCATGATAAACGTAAAATAGACTGTTTATTGTATAGAATACGAAGTACATAAAATATAACGTTATTATGTAACCTTTTAATTTCATATATTCATTAATACACTTTAAAATAAAATTTATTGTTACGTTTATTTAAATAATGTTGGTATATTTTATTATATGAAATATAGTGTTTTAATTTGACCAAAAATTCAATTGCAAATATGAAACGGAATTATCAATATTTAATTTTTGCAAACAATAATGTTGTTCTGTTTGTGTACACTTTAAGAGAAATACAAACAAAACTTTACTCTTTGTTTATTAACCACCATATAATGGTTAGACTGTTAGTGTCCTTTTTAACGACTGCTACATTATTCGTATTGTTCTACTTTTGATTATGTACAATCATTAGTTGTGATTTAAAGTAAATTTTGCATAAATGAAAAGTTGCTAAATGATCAAAATAAATTGTTGACATTTGTAAACAAATTTAATACTAGTTTACTACCAATTTTCACTATAAATAAAATAAAACAGTGAAATTTTTATATCTCTTTTTATTCAATATACTTTTTTTAATGAAATTTACAAATTGTCTTCAAAACTGATAGAGAAACATTTTCTGAAACGCAATTTCATGCTATAATAGGTAAATAAATTTTTTATGTCTTGTTCAACAAGTTTTACACAGAGTTTTACACTGAAATTGAAAAACTCGTTCATCTTTCATTCATGTTCCCTTCGGTTAATATTTTCAAGAAATAAGTAATTACCTATCGTTATCAGTTCGTAATAAAGAAAAAAACACGACAAAATCATGAAAGTGGAAAATGTGACTAATCAGGTGATAGAAGACGAACTATAGTCATAAGTTTACATAGAAACATCTATCATGAACAACTGTTGCTTGAGACTTGAGGTGATGGACTAACGTGACGTTTTGCGATAAACGTCCCTTGTCGCGTGTTTACTTTAACCCTCAGGGGTCAGAAATGTTACACTTCAGATCATGCAAAAAAAATTGGAGAACCTGTCTAATCCTCTATTTTATTACGTGATTATTATCGATTTTTCAGGCTACATTGGGATGCTGGAAAAAGACATATGAAATGTGTAAAATTTTTACTAATAAAAAAAACTGAAAGAAAACTGTATACAATTCGCTTGAATTTTTTCAGCAAAAAGGTTTTGCGACCACGCAAACACGAAAGACCAACTCTTCGTTAACGAAAATACAAGAGGTAATTACGTGAAAATAGAAACAATATAATACAAAGCCGTGTGTAGTTTTCTTTATTTTAAAAAGAGTAATTTTGTGGCCAGGGAATGATTGTAGCACATCATTTGCATATGTAATAATGAAGATTGGTAATGTTGTCGTGAAATTAAAAACATAAAGCAAGTGGGTAGGGCGGCGGTGGTATTTTGAATGTATATAATAGTTATAGAACGGCCGCTCCCTTGCATGTCTCGCTCTAATATTAGTTTATACATGAATTTATTCTACAGATGTCATTTTTATATTCTGATTTAATCATAATACATATTCCGTCAATAATGTTATTCATGTTGTGCTAACAGCATATACATCTGCATAAATGAAAACAATAATAATTATTCATTTTATACTAAAAAGCTGTTACCAGTTACATCTTATGTAGAAGTTAATTTACAACACAAAGTTTCTGAAAAGCTGACCTCCTTTTCGTAGTACCTGTGTCATCCTATTACGGTTTTTTATAGCTTTCCAGTAAATCTCTTTGTGGATTTTATCTCTTCTAAGCCCTTTTAGTATCTAGATATTCCTATTTCAGCTTTTAGAACTTTGAATTGCTTTACTAAGTTTTAATATTACCACATTGAAATTACCCGGCGTTGAGAATTTTTATTTTGTTTAGTTAAATTAAAATATTTAATGTTAAACTTAAGGACAGTCATTTATTAAAATGTGAATCCTTTAGTGATTAAGACCGAAACTTATGCAGTAGGACGGTTTTTTGTTCCTACTCTGCAAACTTTACCCTTAAAGAAAGATTAAATCGTTAATAAAAGGATTTTCTGCTAGAAAAAATAAATTATCATTGTCATAAGATTTTCATTCAATTATCTCGTCTAAATATTAATTCCAAAAATTAGAAAATTAATTAAAGGATTCTATTTTCTTAGAATATTATCATTTATTAAATTTTATTGTATACATATACAGTCTTCTAAAACGAAACAAGTTTTGCAAAATGGATTACTTCAAGAATAAAAGAGTAAAATTTCCAGCATGTCCAGTTTTCAATTTATCTGTTTCTGATTTCGTTTTATGGGTTTCCACAGAGTGAAATTTTTATTCAACTCACACAATATTCATGAAGTAGAAAGATTGAAATTATAAATTATTAACTCTCATAAGAAATCGAAAAGGAATTGTATTCAATCAAACCTCAAGAGTTTTACTTCGTAAAACTAAAATTTAACTTCAACTATAAATCTAAACATTTATTGTTATATAGAAAATCTAATGCAATATAATACAGTATATGAAAACAGTTCATGCTCGAAATTTAGTAGTTAAAAGTCCTCTTTCCAGTCACGTGTTATCATTCTCATGGGTATAAATCTGAAAATGGTAAAGTTTAAAATTCTAGCACTCCACAGGTCACATGGTTGCAATCACACCTAATAGCACACATTCACAGATATAGTTATAGAGAGGAGAGCTTTTTGCACTCATATTACTTAGTACATATAACCAAGTCTCTAGAAAATACTACCCTAAACTTTTTCAAACTTTCAAGCAATAACCATTTATCAATATTATTGTTTCAAGTTTGAAAATAGTTTTTTCTTCTTTAATCAAAGATTTATGCTGTCTATACTGCCAATTAATTAAAGCAGGATATTGTATTGTGTAAGTTTAAAGTTTGTAGACAAATCATTAAAAAATTTATCTAGAAATCTAGACATTTGTTGATCACATCCTTTAAACAACTTTTACTTTTCGTATATTTATTGCGTTTATAGATTTTTAGAAAAAAACTCATACTAAGAAATCAGTCAGGCAATTTATTAGATTCGCTAATGTTTTTTCATCTGTTTCAATAGAGCTAAAAATTTGATACAACTATAAAAAATTTTTTTTAAAGAAACAGAATATGGTATTAGATGTATTTTTTTGACTCAAATTTCCATTATTATTTGTAATTTTGTACAACGTTATTGCATAATTATTATTGTGTTTGTAATATGCGGCATTAGTAGTCGAAATGGCTTACAACCATTAAATTACATAGTATTCTAAATACAAACGAACATTCGCGTATATATATAGTAAACTGGATGAGGGATGCATTTGGAAATTACATTCTAAACAGGAAAACTTAATTACTAGAATAGTTGTTGTATGTACAATATATAGACATAGTCAATTTCTCTGTACGCTAGTAGCTCGTTTCAATCATCATCCAACACGATCAGTAACTTGTTCAAATTTTTCATTTGTGTCAGTATAAAATGTGTTCATTTCATTAAAACGTGTTTATTTATTTCAAAACAAATATATACGTATATGCAGGAACGTACAGTTTGTTTTTTTTATACTGTTGAGAGTAATAAAGTATTGAATTACGAGTATCTATTTATGTATATACATATACTTTTCATATATGCAGAAAGAACTCAGGTGAATAAGTCTAAATCATCCCTTATTATTTGAAAATATGACATGACCATGAGATATGATCGTGTTTGGTGCCTGACACAGGCAACCCACAAAATATATTGATCTTTTCGGTTATAAAAGCAAACCAAATTTATAAGAGCGCCTTCGCAATGACCTTATGGTTATTAGAGCATTTTCTATATAATGTAAATATGCAAAAGTATACAATTTGAAGATTCCTAAATGCATTCTATCACATTTTTATATAAATTTATCATGTTGAATAAAAATTCTTTATAGTTTTAGACATCAATTAGATTTTATTATATTCAAAATGATCCAAAAATAATTATTATAACACCAACGCATATGTTATAATTCTATCATATTACGTTATAAATCAGAATTAATCGAATAATCTTTATTTTTATCGAATTTTAATGTACGTAATAAAATTTCTAAGACTATAATTTGAATTCATAAAAGATTATAAATAGTTTATACTTCCTGCATGCACATATACTGAATACTATATGCGCAATTAAAATCACACAAAATACTATTTTTCTTAGAATATTTTAAATCTACCATACGTGCAACCTAGTTTCAATACCTATTTTTATACGTGAAATGTCATAATACGAAGGTATAAAGACTTTATTTTATTCAATTAATTAAAATGGTAATTAAAGCCAAGTTAATCGTAAAGTATCAAAAGAAGAAATAATACACCTATATAGCAGTTTGGTATATGTAAAAAGCGTTTGTGAAATAGTTCAGGCGCAGGTGTTTTTAAAATAGTAAAATAAATTAAAGAATCTCGACTGTATATAGCAATAAGGGTGCGCACCACCACCACCAATACCGCCGTCGCCGCTGCCACGCCGCGTCCTCTGCCAATTGGCGTATATACGGGGTTAACAAGGAGCTTATTGTTTTAAATTGGCAGTCTGAAATTGAATTGAATGAAGGTTTCCATATTCGGAATAACCCCTCATAAAACCACCGGTTATAAAGTAATAAAATTAGGGGCCTCGTACTAAATTTAATTTCAAAACTTGTAGCTATGATTGGTGGGAAATCGGTTAATAAATCTTGAAATATATTGTACAATAATAATATAATATTTATATACACTTTTGGAAAATATAATATCACTTACCGTCGTAGGTACGTAGAAAATTGTTATGCTTGGAAAAGGAAGTTAATAATTTTACTGCTAACGTAAAATTTGTGTAATTCCACTTTTATACAGTAATAAATTATAAATGTTAGCGAAATAGGTCTCAAAATATGTAATAAGCATACATATATACAAAGTTGACTTTATGAAACTAGTGAAATAATTGATTAGAAATTTGTTTTTCAATACTGTTATAACAAATTTAGAACAATGGAAATTGTATGAGTAAATTTTAATTAAAAATTGTTATAAACGATATAATCGATTTTCAAACTTAATGTATAACTAATAGGTTTCATGGTAAGCGATTGCAACATTCATAAAAACTAGACGAAATTAATAATTAGAACGTGAAATGAATTTCCACATAATTCGTTTTACATAAAAGTACAATTTAAAGCAATTATACTGGTATACAAGTGCAATTTTTCCGGTTTTCAAATAGCAGGATACTTAAAAAAGATGCACTTCATTCTATAACAATGATATAAGAAAAGTACTGAATACATAATGTTTGTCTCTTCTTTCTATTATGCTTATTCACCATCTGGTGTCTGCCTGTTTGCGATGTTCACCGATGCCAGGATCACGAACAGCAGATTTACCGCCGTAGAAATGTCAATGCAAACAAAAATGCATCCACCTATAACCTATACCTATACCTAACACTAACTTCTTAGAGATTTACTTTTATATTCCATTTGGGAAATTCATTAGTTAGTACCTTATCTAAAAACTGCCTATAAATCGGCAAAAAGGAATTGGAATTTAATTAAAATTAAGTTACAGTGATTTAGAATTTATCACGAAAGATGCTTATTTTCAATTTAAATAATTTACTCCTATCTATTAATACGTCAAAATCGTCATTGCTTCAAATACATATCAAATTGAAACAAAAAAGCGGTTATCAAATATTATTTGACGAATATTGTGAATTAAACAGAATCTAAAATACGAAAGATATATGTATATAACAAATCGACCCAGCACAGCACGAGCAGAATTGATTGTAGGGTATACCTATACATAATATAAATTAACGAACAAAATACAAATTGTTGTGAATTAAATGATGAAAACAATGAAAAGACACATTCATCAAAATATTGTGTTATAATGAAAAAAAATTGTATTTTAATTGGAAAATGTATAGAGAAAATCTGCCATCCAAAAAAACACATAGGTATACTCTGTCCGGCATATACTTGCTGGTCTGATTGTGAATGTCATGCACAATTATGAATAGAACATAGCAAAAGGGGAAAAATGGGGTATATATAGGTATATTTAAGATTGCAAGTTCTAAAGAATTAGAGTTTAGGAGGGTACCTACTTGTATAGGGTGTAAACCTTTTAATAAGCAATTAGATCAGTCTTAAACTAATTTGACGAATCAAACCACATTTACTAGCACAAAACATTTTGGTGCAACACCATGGATAAATTATTTATCTATTGATTCATAGAAAATAGTAAATCATTTTTAAGTTTTATTGCTCGAGAGGTAAGTATATGCCAGGCAGTGTATATATAATTGGTATAAACTTAATTTAATGTGACAAATATTTTTATATAAAAAACGGAATTTTATAATAAGAGGGTCCATCTCATCAGCAATTAAGTTGACGTTAGTTGATATGTTTTGTGTGTTCTTTGTCTTTTACATACACATTATGTGTAAAATACAAAGGTTAATTGTTAAGTTCCAGTTTAATATTGCAGTCAGTCTGCATAGCTGCTGACAAAGGGCTGGCTGTAAGTTTGAAATGAAGCCCGACGAGCCGAGTCACTAACACATGACGTTTAATTTGTAATATATTAAGAGTTCATCGCTGCTAACGAATTGCATTTGCATTTAATTGACAATTTCTCA
>SSSI01001823.1:31650-89947 GCA_004796505.1 Oryzaephilus surinamensis
TGTCAATGCAAACAAAAATGCATCCACCTATAACCTATACCTATACCTAACACTAACTTCTTAGAGATTTACTTTTATATTCCATTTGAGAAATTCATTAGTTAGTACCTTATCTAAAAACTGCCTATAAATCGGCAAAAAGGAATTGGAATTTAATTAAAATTAAGTTACAGTGATTTAGAATTTATCGCGAAAGATGCTTATTTTCAATTTAAATAATTTATCTATTAATACGTCAAAATCGTCATTGCCTCAAACACATATCAAAATTAAACAAAAAAGCTGTTATCAAGTATTATTTGACGAATATTGTGAATTAAACAAATTCTAAAATACTAAAGATATATGCATATAACAAATCGACACAGCACAGCACGAGCAGAATTGATTGTAGGGTAGGTATACATAATATAAATTAACGAACAAAATACAAATTGTTGTGAAGTTTATGATATAATTTCCGATTTTTTTTTTAATATGATTAAATGAAAACAATGAAAAGACACATTCATCAAAACATTGTGTTATAATGAAAAAAAATTGTATTTTAATTGGAAAATGTATAGAGAAAATCTGCCATCCAAAAAAACACATAGGTATACTCTGTCCGGCATATACTTGCCGGTCTGATTGTGAATGTCATGCACAATTATGAATAGAACATAGCAAAAGGGGAAAAATGGGGTATATATAGGTATATTTAAGATTGCAAGTTCTAAAGAATTAGAGTTTAGGAGGGTGTACCTACTTGTATAGGCTGTAAACCTTTTAATAAGCAATTAGATCAGTCTTAAACTAATTTGACGAATCAAACCACATTTACTAGCACAAAACATTTTGGTGCAACACTATGGATAAATTATTTATCTATTGATTCATAGAAAATAGTAAATAATTTTTAAGTTTTATTGCTCGAGAGGTAAGTATATGCCACGCAGTGTATATATAATTGGTATTATAATATTAGTTTTATGTATTTTATAAACATATAAAACGAATATAAAAGATTTAATTAAAACTTAATTTAATGTGACAAATATTTTTATTTAAAAAACGGAATTTTATAATAAGAGGGCCCATCTCATCAGCAATTAAGTTGACGTTAGTTGATATGTTTTGTGTGTTCTTTGTCTTTTACATACACATTATGTGTAAAATACAAAGGTTAATTGTTAAGTTCCAGTTTAATATTGCAGTCAGTCTGCATAGCTGCTGACAAAGGGCTGACTGTAAGTTTGAAATGAAGCCCGACGAGCCGAGTCACTAACACATGACGTTTAATTTGTAATATATTAAGAGTTCATCGCTGCTAACGAATTGCATTTGCATTTAATTGACAATTTCTCAATGTTTCATTTTTGATGATATCAAAAACGGTATATGTCGATTAAATTATATAGGCTCGCTAATTTTCTAATCAATATTGAATACATTTGTACATACTAAAATGAATTTTCCATATATTTCCGCAATTTTTTCACTCATAGTAGGTAATTCCAACTCCGATAAATAAGCAATAAGTAAATACAAATATAAAATTTATATCATTTGTGAGTAAAATAAACAAATGCTGCAGTTGAAAAGGCTTTTTGTGTAGATTTTAATCTTTTGTAAAAAATCGATTTAGCTTTATTTGCATGGAAATACACAACAAAAACAGAAAATAACGTTCCAACAAAAGCGACATATCTGCGAAAAGTACACATCCATAATAATATATCACGATAAGTGTTGCTAAACACTATCACTAGTTTCTTTACAGTATTATTAATGGTAGAAATACTAATTAACATCTGTTTTAAATTATTAACTATAAGTAAACACACTCACGACAATGTACAATTAATTCTTTATACAAACAAGGGTAAACGACTTGAATACATACCTATACTCGATTTAAATATTTAAAATTTTGATATAAACCGTGGTTTTATTATATAAAATAGTTTTTATTATACCTATCATATATATTAGCCATTTCATCAACTAAGCATAATATGAATCAGTTTTTATGTGATAAATCTTGAATTTTTTATTTTTAAAGGGAAATCAGATACAGTTAGATAAAATATATCTATATATACGCCTTCATATACAAATGGAAAATATGAAAAAGTATAGAACAAATGATGTTGCTTCAAATATCAATATTTTTTATATAATGAAAAAAAAAACGTAGATATATCAAATTCAAAACCTAGCAACTAAATTGGCTTATAATGAAATTTTGGAATCCTGTTAGAGATTCATTATTAAAAATATATGAGCTCGATATAAGGTTATACGATTGTAATTAATCAAAAAATAAAAAGATGAATTATTTCAGACTTCGACGTATCAAATAACATGACACATGTCTAATTTACTTATTTAGTAAACGTCCATATTCATTTGTTTCGATTTTAAAATGCCCCAAGTACAGATCAATGATTTTACAAGATATAAATACATTATTTCTGTAATGCTACTTAAAAAACTAACGAAGTGAAAAATATGAATTTTTGATGAAATCGCTCGATTAGCCTCGATATAAGAGTGTTTTTTCTTGTAGAAATTAAGTACTATTGAGAGTTTTGAATGAAATCCTGACAGATGTATAAGCTATTTTTGAATTCAGTTTTTAAATACATTAGTTTTCATTTTATATATGAATAAAAATCACGTATACTATCGAAAAATTTCCATTGCCAATATCGACATAAATATTGCATTTTCTTCAATCAGGCAACCATATCCGAAACAGCAATATTATCTTAAAGTTGCAGCTCTCTTGGTGTGAATATGAAATCATAGAAAATTTAAAACATCAAACCAACGCTGAATATCAATAGCATTGCTCAAATAACTGTGTAAGGATAGAAAGGAAGGAACATTATTGCTCATAAGCGTCAAACCTTGACTTTCTGTTATTATAAAAGCTAGTGGCAAGTAATGTAAAGTTTAACTTTCAAAGTTTAGATGGTACTGAAGCAAAAGCTTCACTAAAACCCGACCTGAAACCTTGTTAAATTATTTGTTAAACTTGGCCGCATGACCATTGTTGTTATTAATGGTATCTATCTAAAACATTTCTCATAATTCACACTATCGTGATCTCAACATACTGCCAAACAAAATTAAAAGATTGAGGGAGCGGTTTAAGCGTATCACGTAATACTTAAAATAGCAATTTTGTTCGAATTTTAATCAACTATACTCTGTCCGGTATATACTTACCCTTCCAGCAATAAAATACATAATTGTAATCAATCAATAATTTTTGGTTTCTATTAAACGATGAAGAAATTTCTTAAAATTTTATTAAGTATATCACATATTTCACTTAAATTAATCTTTTATGAACATATTTCAGTTAATCGTTGAACTAGCATAAAGCATATCATTAACTATGAGCTAAGTAATTCCGTAAATCCGTCAGCGTGTGTTTGCATATACTTATTGCACTTTCCTTTCATGCAGATCTTTCGTTTTCCGTTGTTTTAATGCTATTTTCTGTCAGTTAGAATTAATTGTCTGCGGTTAGGAAACTATGTACGTTCTATATACGTACAATAAGACACGTGCTGACGTTCCTGTTAAGCAGAAATGTTCGGAATATTTTTACTTGCAGATAAATTGTTTTTCCAAAACCAACAAACGATTTAATATAACAATGTACACATTGTAAAAGATGAAGAAATCTATTTTAATTTTTCACTGAGGTTATTGAAATTTTAGTCACGATCTGATAAACTTCTTAAGTAGTTCCTATGAATTTTATAGAAAACTTTATGAACGATTCAATAAAAAAAGCACAGCCTCGAGGTACAGAAATAGAAGAATATTATTGTATTTATTGCATTATTTAGCAAAATCCATAATAAAAACATTCCTTCTCGAAGTGTGTTTTTTTTAATATTTCCCACTAAAAACATTTCCTAGTGACGTTGTAAGAATTTTACAAATTTTTAGTAGCTTGAGGGATCTACTTATTTTCCAGTCAGTTCACGTTTTCGGTTTTATTGAGTGTCTGCAGAACCTAATAAACGCCTTCAACAAAAGAATGACGCGATGTAGATGTTCTGTGGGGGTGGTTTTGACAGTGACCCCCCTCATCGTCGCATATCCGCTCGTAGTAAACCAGCAATTCCAATAACCATATACCTTTGAATTTTTTTCAATGTTGTTTTTTTTTTCTCTCAGCGCATATGGACAATATCGCAATAATGTTATGTAGGTCTCTTCCTGTCACTTACATACATACATACTTTTAACCATAGTCTTGCATCTACACACACAGCAAAAGTACATAGTGCAAACGGAACACGACAACCACGTGACCTGTTTTATTCATATTTTCAATTTCCTCTTGCTATTTTTCACGCCAACTAGGTAATATTTACTTTCCGTTATCCTACTCATGTTACATGGGATATTAATAATTCACTGTGTGCTCTTTCCCTGGACGTACACCACTGTTAACAACATTGCAGAAATAACATACTATGAAATTTAATCTTTACTAATCCTTTATAAAATTATTTTGTTGGATTAGTCATTTTCCAGGGAAATAAGGAAAAAATGGCATTGTTGGAGCATATTTTTCATTACATGTACACTTCCATTAAGATAATATCTTTCGTTTATAAAAACACTTTTACTACATATACACCTACAAATTATTTATTCAAATCTGCGATGATGGAAATTTTTTTTTAGTTTAGAAAATTAAATGTTTAATACGGCCATTATTTATTCATTCGGGTTTTTTATGACCTGCAATAATTACATTGATAAAATCAATTGGTTTTCTTATTATATTTAAATATTCAGTTTATTTTCCATACTTGGTAAAGCTGGTTTTAAATAACAATTTAAAATATAATATTACCAATGATTCGCTGAACAAGATAATAATACGTGTATCTTTAAATATATTCTTTATTAAGCTTTAATGTGATAATAGTTTGATATCACAGAGATCATGAATATTATTTACGACATTATGATTGGGGTCGATGTGAGGTTGAACTAATGAAGGAGGGTTCTTCGTCTGGTGGCGCCGATATGTACGTGTAATGGACATTACATCAATAATCACCGCTAATTCCCCACATTTTTAAACGCTGAAAATATTATTCATCATTTGGATTGTGAAAATCCTTTAACTCAATTCCAATCACACAGTCGTATGCGTGAACAAGTACGGTTGTTTGTCTGGTATAATTTAAAATTTGTTTTTGAATGATGATTTTTTTTCTCTACAAAATGAAAATTTTAATGACGATTAGGAAATGTGCAATTTTATACAGTTAACGACCAACAAAGCGGAATTGAATCAATATTTTTCGTAACGAAATTTGTATTTTTATTTGGATTTGTCGTTTACAGTATCGTTTGTAACATATTTTTCTTTTTTAATTTCAAGCCTCATTTATCAATTATGAAATACATTTTGCCGGGCATTCTGGTCTGCAAAAATACATTTCTTACAAAAGGAAATGCATATTATTCACACTACGTATTAAAATAGATGTTAGAGGGACAATTTTCTCCAGAATCAGTACTTTTACTAATAAATGACTGCCAACCCCCAATATCTTGTTCGAACATTTGAACCAATATAATATGGTTATTATAGTCATTTTCCAGTAATGATAAGCCGTAAAACGGCGGTCAGCATGAGAACGAGAGAGATTTTTGGGGTCGTCAGATTGCATCTTGATGATATCGAACAAAGAAGAAGTATATTAAAATACACGGATTGTTAGCTATCGTGTTCTTGATAAGTTGTAAATGGCGTACAATTTTACCACAGAAAATTTATTATCGTACTTTGAAAATAGTGCCAATTACAGGAAAAAATTCAATATCAATTGCACCTACCGCAGTGTATGTATCAACATTTTTGATCATTAAACAAACTTAGAATTTAATGAGGGAGTCGGAAACTATAGAGTTACGTGCAAAACTCAAAAACTAAAATACCATTATTTGAATACGTCATTGAAATTGCCACTGTATAATGCATATATGGACTTTTTGTTAGCTTTTCAATTTTTTGCAATGGTTGCATTTTTATGTACGTGTGTACATCTGTTGATAATATGCAAATTTTATGGTTTATTTAGGTTTATTTTGTCATTTGTGACATGAAAAAATCCAGTTTAATTCTGTTATCTAATAATATTTATTTAAAAAATACTAATTGTTAATTAAATTCAAACGTAACGTCACTTACGTGTTGTTATTGTTTTAAACAATCAGTATTTGAATGTTTAAATTTAACATCACTTGTTTTTATTTGCTCTTTTTCTGTCTGAAAGTCTGTAACAATTTTTTTTAATGATCTCTAATTAATTTCTTACTTTTAAAACTTAAACATAATACAAACTATAGGTTCCTAATTGCTGATTTTAAGAAAAACAAACTTTCGCTCAGACAGTCGCAAACATTTAATTAATTTATTTACTTTATTAATTCTTATTTTATTAAACAACAGCGAAAGATGGAAATTAACATTTCTATAAGTATAATATATGAAACTTACTATTTAAACACTTTTGCCCCTTAAAATGATTGCACTTATCTAAATATACAAATATCTACAAAAAGCGCGTTATTTTAGTTCAGAAAAAGATCGCCGGAACACATGTGCACTATCTTATTGTTCGAAACCTGAACTTCACCCGCACACGGTAGTGTAGTTGTATAGCGACTGCATCATTGTGCAAGTTTAAATTTAAGCACATTATTACAAGTTTTGTTACTGGAACGGCCCTCTTTTAGGAAGCCAGTGAAGTTAAATAGTGCGTCTGGATTGTGCTGACATCAACGGCTTTCACAAGAAATTACACGGAAAGCGCATGCCGTATAGGAGCTTTTAAAAAGCACGTGGTTAGGGTTAATGATTGCGCTTTCAAAAAAACTAAGCCAATCAATATAATATGCCTAACTTTTAAACTAGAGAAAATACGATTTAAGCACCTAGAGGTGGCTCTAGTTCAATTAAATGAGCTTTTTTCTTAAATTTAATTTCTGGAGCTTTAACTGTACGTAATCTATAGTTGAAAGAATAAAAACTTTGTTCTAAATATATATTGATTGTGTTTGAAAGCATTTATAAAATTAACGACGTCTTTTAATCACAATATTTTTTAATAAATATTTATACATTAAACTTATGTGCTTACATATATCATATCTTATTTAGACTGAAGCTTTATATTTTACAATTCCCATATTTTATTTATTCAGGTGTTTAAGTATATTAATGGGAATATCTATATTACGGCATGCAACAATTATTTCTTCCTTAAAGATGATGATGCCTATGCCAAAAAACAAAAAATCTAATAAATGAGAAACGTTGTGACAAGACAAATGTTAAGCCATCAGTCTTTGAGTTTTGTAGATGGCAACAATTAAAATAATGAACCACCAAGATCATATGTAATGAAAAATGATTAATAGATAGAGAAAAGGAAATATTATTTCACTAAGCATGCTAGAAGGAAGCATAATATTTAAAGATAGTATCCAAAATGAAAACCATATAGATCCGGAATAAAATACCAAATAATGTATTCACAAAAAATCGTTTGCCTGTTTTGCAACAAGTGCAAAAAAGCCTTTTGTTGCACACAATTGTGAACAACACGGCTATGTTTTCATTTTTTACAATAATTAATAAAGAGCTTCACCAAAAATTAATAAAAATGAAAAAAGTAACTTTATTTAATAAACTATTTACGTAAGTAACTAAGTACATACTTGTTATATATGTACCTGTTATAATTTACTATAATTACGAAACCAGACACTCTATAATCTGTACAAACCCATTGCCAGACTAATTTAATATTGCATAAACGGTATCTTTAGTTAGAAAATGGTCAGTTTCCAAAGCAACCTGCACGTAGTGCGTGCATAGTTATATGCATGCATAGTTATATAAATTATTAATTTCCTTTTCGGTTTGCTATTGTTTGAAATATATGCGAATGTATATTCTGCATAATATATTCTGATCGTTTCAGGAGCAACTGAAATGTAGTTCTATATTTGAAATGTGTTTTGAACGTAAAATACAGTTTACAATACAATTATTTATGTGGTACAAACTGTTTTAAATCCTCATTCTTGGAGTCTAAAATTGTAAAATATAAATGTATTATGTATATATTTACAGGTTTTATTTTATTGATTCTTTGATTTACCACTACTTTTATTGGATAATTATACTTTCATTCATTTAATCTGTGCAAGATAATCTAAATATTTAACATAAAAATTGTATCGAATCTTTAATGCACCCTTTAAAACAAGTTATTGTCTTTTTTCATAGGAAATACTTACGAATAGATCGTAAAAGAATTTTTAAGTAAACATTAAACATTAAATTTATGATCGACAACATAAAGTAGATTACCACTCTTATGAAACTTTAATTTTCTATTTTGGAGACAAATTTAATGGATTGCCATTCAATAAATTAGTAATTGTGTATATATTTCATCATCATATTGACTGAACCAAAGATTAAATGATTAATTTTCCTTTAATGGAGCCATTATTTCTTGTTATTCACTTTAGATGAAAAATTTTTTTGTACAAAAGATAAAACTTGGAAATTTTGTGCGTAAATCGGATTTTTAGACGGTTTCGTGCTATACAAGAACCATCAAATACCCATCTATTTTCATTAGCAACAGATTCCAGTTACTTAAACGAGTGTGAATATAAAGACGATGCATGCTTTCATGTTTTAAAAGTTTCTTTTTACACGGTAGTATAAAATAACCCAAATGTATTTTATTTAACGGGCATTATAAATAATTTTGAAGCTATTTTAAACGTTCCTAGATAATTAATAATTAAAGTTGTACAACATCTATTGTACAATAGATTACATTGAAGTTAAATCTATATAAATTCCTGCTAACTCAGCTAAAACCAGTGACTTGTTTCGTAATGTGCTGATTCTACGTTTTGTACGTAACAGAGAGTGAAAGATCTGTGGAAAATTCAAAGGTTGTGGTTTTTGGCACGCCCCAAGAATAACAATACTATAACGTCAGATATAAATTAAATACACCAGAAAAAGATATAGTCAAGTTACATTTTTGTTTGAATTTCAAATAATGTAAATAGATTAATCAATAAATGATACAGCTATAAAATTGTATCGGAAATTTTACAACTGCATAAAGGCCATATGAGCGAACCATTACATTATTTTATTTCATATATGGATAGGTAAAAGTGGCGCCAATGTATTATTTGGAATCTCTTTGCCGAGACGGAAGTAGTAAATGTTTCACGCCGGCATGGACATACCACCTTTACGACTCTGCCACCAACAGATCCACACACAACCTCTGCTGTATTGTACGACAAATCAATATTAATACATTTCAGTCTGTACACAGACATTTGTTATCATCTAACAACTTAGTTGACATTTAATAGTTTATTTTGTAATAGTTAAACTTGAGGGCGTATTACGCCAAGTTGAACGAAATTATCATAAATCATCTCTTTGAAATTATTTACAACTAATTCAATAAATTTTGTATGTGGTTCGAAAAATTAACTGTTTTATATAAATAATAAAATAGCATTATAGGAGCTTTTATGTCCAACAAACATGCAATGTTCGTACATGTCTTTTCGAATGTAAAACAACATATTTCAAAAAAAAAAATTCAACGAAATGTTATTTTTTGCATCCCGTGTGGGCCGTAAACCAGAAAATAAAACCTTGTTAGGCTGAAATGGATGTGATCCTTAAAACAGATCGATGGATGGCTATATAAAAGGTCGGAAGTAGGAGACCAATACTGCTCGCTTAGTGGTATTGCTTGAAAGACCTAAAGTGTGATAAATTAATCCTTTAATGGCCAGTTTCGGTTCTAATCTTTCGATATGATGTGGAGAGATGTATTTCTTTTTCATTTATTTCGTATACATTTAATAATGTGCAAAATTACATACAAATGAAAAATTATTTATATAAGAAAATAATTACTTATATTAATAAACAATTTTTTCTCTAAGAAAAATCCCACGTGACTTTTAGTTGAAAAACTACTAATGTAATAATTTAAAATTCCCCATTATGATTTAGTCGAAAATTAATTAATAATGATGGCATGTTCTCCACAATACGTACACAAAAACTGTCAAAAAATAACTTGGGTTTCTTTTACTAGGATAAATACTAATTGAACTTTTTGACACAGTTTTAAATTTTAAATAAAAAAACTGATTTTGGACCTACTTTTTTATAAATATAAAAACCGGTCTAGTTTCTGTTCCTCATTTTATTTATAAACAAAACAAACGCATGTGGAACTTTTTTAACAGGAAAAATACTATAGCAACAGGTTCATCACATTATCTGAAAAATACGCAAATTTAATTAATTAATTAATTTGTTTGTGTAAGATGTTAAGATCTATAAATAATTTGACTAGTTTGTAAAAAAACTAATTAATTAAATATTTCGATTGTTGATTTAAGAATAAGATATTTCCATTTTCTTGTACCTTTTATGGTTTTTCTAACGTTAACCACGTTATTATATTTTTATTTTCGACTTGCTATAAATCACACAATAACTGCGCTTTTAAAAAATGTATCAGTTCATTTTCCACAACATAGATTCTATTATTGGCATAAAAAAGACTCCCCTTTGTACCTTTATTATGATGTGAAACAACCAAATACACTCTTCCACATCTAAACCTTTATTATTCTATATGTGCATGTATGGCACACGATCTCATTCTCATTTTAATTGTACTATTATTAAAAAAATATATCATTTATTTTACAAAAGGCCCTTTAAAAGCAATATTGTGTACGATACGTAACGCATCAATTCTCACAACTTAATGTAGACGTGCGTCATTGTTATTGATATAAAGCCATAATAAAGTTTTACCAAAATATTGATTCGAAATTATTTCACAATGGCAATATACGTATAACAGTGTTAAGGTGTAGTCATTTTGGCTTGTAGAGAGTTTTGTTAACATTACCAACATCAACAAATTCTGTAATTAAGTATACGGACAGAACCGGTGGCAATGTTTGTACTTGTATGTTTAACATTTGAAGTGTAGCAATAGCAATCGCTATATAGTGGGAACTAGAAGATGTTTGTGACACCTTAACAATAAACGATATAGTTATTCTGTTCGTTGTACCCTTCTAATCCGATGCACGCATCTATTTCTTACGTTGTAATTGGATTAGCCCTAACCTGTCGGTATTCATTTTTATCAAAAAAGGGATAGAAAACAAAATCGAAACCAACACATACATAAATTTATCTGAACTTGTTTTATGCGCCCTTTAATGGAATATTTGTCGAAAAATAGTGTGTTTCCCATGAAAAACAACTAATTTAAAATGTAATTTAAAACAATTGGATGCAGACTGCAAACTGCTACAATAAAATTCGGTAATTATTATAACGAAATTCGCTATAGTAATGAAAAACGGTCTTTTTTTCAAACATAAACCTACATATACATAAACTAATTATAGAGAGACACAACAAAAGCAATTTTCTTTAAACATTTAACAGTTAAAACAAATGGCCATACTTATATATGGACTTTTGTATAGTTCCGACGAAAATTGTTCATTATATTAATTGGTGGTAATTAAAACAGGCCGCGCGCAAATATTCGTTTTGCAAAAATAAAATGAAAAGCAACCCTTTCATTTTATTTCAGTATTATAAGGCAGCTGTTTTGAAAGATGACTGAATGTATAAATAGAAAACGAAAGGCGGGATAGGATAGAAGTGATAAATAACATTCCTCGGTGGAAGAGAGTTTTAGGTTTAGGTGTAACGCCAGTAATAGCAGCTCTCACATCATCTATATACACCAAGAAGTGTGAATGAGTGATTGCTTTTAGACGCCTAAATGCCATCCGTCACGAATTTCTCGACATATACTAGGAAAAAATGCCTTGTTTTACATAAAGTAATTGCAACAACATGTTTTTAATCGTGTTTTCTATTCCTGCACGGTTATCGGTTAAAGGTTGTAAAATTATAAGAAAATTGTTGCGTCTGATTTGTTAGAACACATTTTATAACCACAATTACGGAAAATGTAGGCTTTAGTGACATAATTTTTCAGACAAATTGCCCATCAAACATATAATATAACTTGAAAATAAATTAACTCTAACACACTTTTTTTAAGCTCGAATTAGACGGAAGATAAATAAAATCTTTGATGTTTAATTTTAGACACAGTTCAAAAGTGTATTGATTGATTTTTAATTTTTAAAGTCCTTCAAGGATTAACATGTGCGATATAAATATAGAACGATTTTAATTAACTTTATACGCGTTTAGTTAATCTACAACATAATTTTTCATGCATATAAAAGTTGTGTAAAAGCATTAATCATTTCAGTTATGTACTTGATTTGTTCCACACATTTGAAAAATAGATTTTTACATTTTGTTTGCATATACACGTTTATTTGAATATGGTATTGCAACAAGTGGTGAAGAGTCATAAAACATAAATCGAGAAAATACACACATCCAAAGACATTTTGAATATACAAATGTTTGCTATATTAAAGAACATTTCAAGCGAACTGAATAGATGATACACAAACTAAAAAAACATATCTGAATTGTATTTGTAAGCTTGTAATGTCGTTTAAAAGGGGGCGACTGTGTGTGGGGGGATGTTATGCGTTTCAAAGCTCATTTTCTGCAGAAGAGTACCAGCAGACAAGGTGAAGTATTAAATCCGACAGTGGGATCAACCACACCACACCGTAGTATTTCCCGGGGGATGGCTACCCACTGCTTTTCTTTCTAAACTACAATCCCAAAATCTGTGTTTTCATATGTGCGGCTTTATTTCCTTTGGCGTTTTTTTTTTTGACGGTTATTATAAGCCATACATAATAAATTCAATAAATTGCGATGGTTTGAAGAAATTTCATCTGGAGAGTTCTTTTAGCTTTCCAGATATTTTAAATATTTTCATTTTATAATTCACGAATAAAATGTAAAATAAGTAAATCCTGAATGATATACGGTGATCGGAAGAGGCAGTGAATAACAAGTAAAGGAATTTTTGCTTTGATGTGGTCACATATGATATGTGGGCCCCATCTAAGAGAGTTATTATGAACAGGCGTCGCCGTCGACCTTCCTCCTTATTAACGAACACAAATAAACTCTTCATCTTTTTAAATGTGCATCCGGTTTTATTCCCAGACCAGAACACATACTATGCTGTGTAGGATCGCATCTCATCTTTAATAACATCTTAAATCGGGGCGAAAGGATTTAAATACTTACCACAAGTTTAATTAGTGTAGGTCAAATAAACATTTCTTTTTGTGTTTCTTTTGCCAATTTGGTTTGCACACATGTTCCTTTAACGGTTCATTCAACTTATTATTGGAAAATGTATAAAAAATATAATTAATTTTATGTTCAAATTCGTTATCTGGCCCATTTGTAATAATTAAAATTTTTGAAATCTTTTTAAACGAATAATGAAAACATAAATACAAAAGGTATTCATAACATAACATTTAAATTAATTGGTAATTAGTTAGTGGAATTAAATTAAAATATTTATCCACATGTGTGTTATGTTTAACCAATTTTATGTATACGAAATGTATCCATACAATCTAGCTTTGGGCACGATTGACTGCTGAATGTTAATTTTAGATTAGTAAACATAAACAACAAATTCAAGGTAGCATAAAGTATATTATATGTGTCGCACGCTAAAAGGATCTCTAAAATTAAACATCCTGACATATATACATAATTATTGCTTAATTGGAAGTGTAATTACATTCTCCCCATTTTGATAATAAGGTGAACCACCTTTATATATATAGAATACTCTTATAGGTATATAATTTCGAAGGAAAAAAATATGTAATAATAATCTCAGTATTTCGTTGAAGCTGTCATACAATTTTATTAGAATCGCAAGAAGAATAAAAATGCCGGAAATCAGGCACTCAGCAATATTGTTCTTTTATTGTGTTCTACTTGAACGATAAAAAGCTTTTGAAAATCATCAGTCCTAATACAAATGAAAGCCGCACCCCGCCTTAGGCATGGTACGTTTTTCTTAGAACTAACGGCGAATAGAAAGAAAATAAAGATGCATTTTTTATATATTACAGTCGGAATTGTATTGTATTTGCACTGGACGGAACAATATTGGATTTCTATTAAATTGTTCTTTTTTTGCCAATGGTCCTGTCATACAATTTTCATGATTAAATGTCCCTTTTTCAATGATTCAACGTAACGTAAATATAAACTGTATTGTACTGCAATGTATATAATATACGTATATGTATATAGGTTGTACATGAACTTATTGATTTTGGAATGTAAGGTTTGTAAGTACATTTAGTGGGATTGCTTTATTTCACTTGTTCAGCCCTCGTTGTTAGTGTTGGGATGTAATGACTTGAAAACACCCTCGCCCCTATGTGAAATTTTTTCACTCCCTTCAATATTACATACAATGTGGTCAGTCGGTTTTGTGAAGGTCAGTTATATTATTTTCTTCACTTCATTCTCTAATAAAGACAAATCACGAATAAACTGCTGAGAATGTATTATATATTGATGAAATATAAGTTTATTTCAATTTAAAAATTTTATTATTAATAACAAAGTCTAACTTTATGAGTACACATCACGAGAATATTATCATACGCTTGAAAACTGGAAATAATTCAATTTTAATGACTTAGAATGCGATTACAGATGCGATTGAATATTGGCAATTGTTTAAACACACTTGTTACGTCAATTTGTAGCTGATTTATTGAATTTGGAAAACACAACTATAATTACTATACCATGGGAATGTTGTTGAATTTTACTGAAAATATATTCAATTTTAAATTGGTAGAGATTGATTTAATTCACATGTGCTTTATAAAATGTAATATTTATTTTTAGAACGGCTATATTTATTTTAAATTACTTATAAATATGGAACCCTTAGTAGCGATAACCACAATTAACGAGATTTATTGGTCATCGCCTTGCCACTGTTCGGTCATGCGGAAATCGTTAAAACTACATTCTTAAGGATTTCAAGATTCTCTTGCTAAAATTACTAACGTTTCTATATTTTATGTAGGGGGTGCATTAATGTTATATTTCTGTTAACAGTTTGCCTTAAAAAAATATTACTGCAAAAATATATAGTGAGATTTTACTTATGGCTTCTATTTATAATTTTAATAGATAGTTAATTATAAGAGCTATTAATTATATTAAACAAGAAATATTAGATTGACATTAGAACACAATATGACCGGCTGATGGGTACATTTAGGTGCTTCTATTGTATAGAGAAACGCCTCTACTGTGAAGATATTATCTACATTAATGTAACATTACCACATTAAATAGTTAATAGTTCATCAATATTATACAACAATACAAGATAATATTCCCGAATAAAGCTCTATTATTATCTTAAATAAACATTAATTTCGAGAGAATCGTGTTACTACATAATAACTTGGAAATTGTACGATTATAATTATAATTTTTTTAATCTGGAAAATTTTATTTTTAATACTGAACGTCAACGTTCTCTAATAATACTAATTTTATTCAACTATATGTACCTACGAAACAGTTTACATAGTTGGGGTGGCAGAAATGTAAACATTTTAATCTACCTTTTATATAAAACGTTAAAGAAAATTTGTTTTTAGACTAACATTATCAAATAAATACGTGGGGAACATGTATATATAATATAGTAACACAATTTATATATGTCATTTGTAAGAGGGAAATTCGTAAATATTTCTTGATATAAGCAATGTACATTTGATTCGTGGGTGGCCGTACAATAGATATGTATGTACGGTATAGTTACTTTATGCAACTTCCGCCCCTCTATTTCGTTATCCTTCGCTTCACTAACACCATTGTTCACAGCTAATGGAAATCCATTAATAATAAATAAATAATACCGCTATATACTCAAAGTTATTACCTAGGGCTGTTGTATTATGTGTCTTGGTGGTAAAAGTGATATACATGCCGCCCCCCAACGTACACACACTGATACTACATAGTGTGAGACGAATTAAATAATTCAGCTAGAAAACCATGATTTGTTGTAGGAAGAGTTTTCCCAATTTAATTTTCATAAAGTTAGGGGTTGGAACTATTCGTATTTACAAATTTAGAGTGCTAGAATTTGATCAAAAATAGGCAATTTCATTACATTTCATTTTTAGGTCACCACACTATACAGTTTATGTTTAAAATAAGTCATTTCGTGGACGCGTTTAGAAAAATATATTCTGTAATTAATACATTCGTTTTTAATAAAATTACCAAAATAACCATATATCGAGTAATTTATCTAAAATGTTAAATATGATATGGTTTGCACATGAAAATGAAACTGATTCTGGCAAATAGTGATTAAATTTGTTATGAATACAGTTTTTTATTCACATGTATCATTGCACTAACATCTTAACTACACAATACATATATATTTTGAAGTATTATCAACATATTTGCTAGCGGTGGTGTCAAGCCATTTCAACGGTCTATGATGGATGGTTTCAACATCTGTTCTCACACTAGTGATTGACAGTCGAACGCACGGCCGCTGTCTTGAAGCCATTAGTCAGACCTGCTGGCTGACTAGCTTGTCCAAGACCTAAGCTATATTACAGCAAAAGCGGAATGTATTGCCTTTTCCTTCTTTCAAGCACGACTAATATGATTTATGAGCACTTGAATCAGTTTCCATTTAAAAATATAATTACCTTTTGTGCCTATCTTAATTGTTTTTTGATTTTATTATTATATGTAGGTGGATTTGGATGTTTAGAATATTCTTATTAAAAGAAAATATTCATTTTATTGTTATTATGATTACACTCTCAACGGTTTTATGTTACCATAGTGTATTTTAATAAATCTTATTACATGTCAGAGGTAGTGTAAAAGGTCATATACAGAAAATGCAATGAAATAACAAATTTATTGTTTTTGTTGTACGGAATTACTGACTATAAGCAAATTGTTTCTAATATTAACTTACTGTTGTAATAAAATAGCTAATTAATTAAAATTCTATAGCGGTAATATAAAATCATTATTCCCTATTTACTGGTCAAAGATTAAGTGATCCAGCTGAGAGAATACATTTTTATAATAATTTATTGCTATAATTTATTTATTATATTTACTTGTACTTACCTTTTAAGCGTATATATAATGTTACAAGATTAAATAACAAGTTTTTGATTCCACAACTTTCGTGAAAACTTCCATAAAAGAAAAATTCAAAATACAAAGTACCAAAAAACAATGTCCAAGTTGCATTTCACTTGAGTATTTTCATAGTTTCTTTTATCTGCATTTGACATGGACCACATGGGGTAGAAAACAACGTTCAGTTTTAAATTACCAACTGAAATATAGAGTCTGTTACTGACAGCTAAACAATTTTACTCCATGTCATATGAAACTTTATGATGTTTGTGATTATGTTTTCTGTTACAAGTTTTTCAACTTGATTTATATATGTGGTAATTTAAAAATATTTAACTAGTACCGTATCATTCCTCAACTTATTGTTCTGTATAATGTATAACAGTTTGGTAATTGCATTACTAACATGTAACAGCGAGTGTAACAGTATTAGAAATATTCGACAAAGTACATAGAAGAAATTTATTCTTGCCAAATAAATATTGAAAGAAATTGTTAAATCATAAATCTAATATAATTTTCAACTTATTCTTACAAAAACATTGTACTTGCAAGCTTGCAAGCATTCTTTCTCTAATAGATAAATGGCAGCTTAAGACCACTGCACTTTATACAACCCTCATATATTCTTATTACGTAGGAGGGTGTCTATATATTTAGACACACATGCCAATTTCTCACGCCATGATTTGCTTGTTATTTTTACTTTACGCTTACCCAGAACAATTACATTACGTTTTCATTTATAAGAACACGTAACACTATTTTCGAGGGCATACTTATAATTGTTTACTTCATATTAGTATATCTTTTTAAGTATTTACTTGAACAACATTGGTTTCAATGAAATTGGAATGACTCTGAATGTAATATTCATTGATTCGGAGGGGTATGTGGAATTATCTTGGAATGTTTTGGTTTCGGAAAATATCAGATCCTATAAGCCACAGGAAGCATTAAAACTTTTCCAAGTGCTCCCTTCAGTATCGATACACATCCAATGGTTTTTTATTTTAAAAACAACCAGAAGTCAAAAATGATAAGATTAGGGGAGAATATATACTCGCATGAAATAATAAAAAAATACACCTAATTATGAAAAGCGATATTTGTTCAGTTCTGGGACAATTTTAACATATTCAGGTATGCTAAAAACTTTTATAGGCGAGTTTTTCACTGATCGACGTTGGATTTCAAAACAATCACCATTACATGCCATTTTCCGGAACGAATCTACATTTTCTGGGACAACTGTTACCCAAGCCCTTCTCCCTATATTGCGATATATGTTTACACAATACGAATTTTGTTGAAAAATGCGATACAAATCGAAATATCATCCCCATATGAAACATATTATTCTTGAATCCATTATTTCCCACTAAATATATCCGTATATATCACACATATGTATCTGTTTCCTACGAGGAAATAATTCCCAGTTACGTTGTACCTACTCCTCTTTCCACATAGAATTTTGGTAGATATTCTATTCTGGTAAATGGGTGGGAAGACACGTGGTATATAACGCCCTTTAGTGATTAATAGTCTGACCAACATGCTTTACATCGGTGTTCTCATACATATATCAACCTGCATACTGACCAAATCTCCTGTTTATAACTTATCTGCCTTGAATTGTAAACAGAATGGAACCATTTCATTGCACTACATGGTTTATAGAATATTACAGATTAAGTTTAGCCAACCTGATGCATTTCGGAATATTATAATGTGATACTGTCGTACATATACATATGTACGAATGGTGCAATTAAATTTCGTATAATATGCAAAATGTAATTTCAGGCATGCTTTTGTGGCTTGCACATGCAAACGTAATGGATATGAACAGTATATGTAGCATGGATTCATATTAAGCCAGCTAGTAATTGTTTATTTGGCTTGCTTACCATGTACTTACATACAGCATGTCCTCTGTATGCTTGCCGATCTGATTGTAAATGTCACAATTATAATAGAAAATAGAAAAAGATAGAATGTATGGATTATATTGGGTGTAAATGGGATACGTATATTTAAGGAGTTACCAGGTTGGATGAGTTTATAATTTCTTAAGAATTGCTTAGAATTTAGCAGGGTACTTGCAGAAAATAAGCATTCATATCAGTCTTAAACTAATTTGGCGAATTAGACAATATTATTTACTGTAACATTTTGCCTTTTCATGTATTGGTTGGTAGAAAGTAATAAATCATTTTTTAGTTTTATTACTCGAGAGGCAAGTATATAGCGGGCACCTATTTACTACTTGTTAGAAACTTAAATTACAATTAAATATGATTCGATATGTTTTGATATGGAAAATAATGAATCATTTTATTTCTTTCCCGTTATATCTATATACATATATATATTTATATCCACAAACGATTTTATTGAATTATGTGAAATAAATTCCATTGGTTTATAAATCCCTGTAATGCAGTGTATTATTGAAAGTATCAAGACAACTGACAGTATAGTAGGCGGATAGTGAAGGTAAAACAAGGGAATAGCTATAAATATTGGGCTCCCGAAACGAATAAATGCGGCAGCACACGCACTCCCGATATTCATGCAAATCCTAATCCCTTTAAAGGCGCACCCCATGTATACTACTATATATTATATAGTAACACGAGCGACTCGCTTCTTCACATTCTTGATGGATTTATGGTTTTATAAATGAAACGGACGCACATGTGTACCAGCGGAATATTCTGCTCGTTTCACATTGTTAGAATTTACACCTGATTTCTTAATTACAGCCATAAATTAACTTTATGTAATTTGCAATATTAAATAACGATGTTTTCAAGTATTTTACTGTTGAATAAAAAAACTTTTATCTGTGTAGTTGTATTCAAGTTGAATACATTTTGTAGAAACGTATAGAATAACATGTGTCATTAGCAGATAACGTAGGAGGGCCGTTTAAAGGACAAAGCAATGAACCAGCAAGCATTTGAACATTATCCTGTGTCGCGAAATTTATGACCACTATACCATAAGTATATTATGTGTATGTAACTATAATACAACTCTTTGCCATTTAGAAAGACGGCGTCAGTACAAGTGCATGTGCTTCATTTTTGCATTCATCATTCGTTTGAATTACGGTTTCCTGTAAGATGCTCTTTGTGTGGGCATGTATAAATGGCCACAATATTAATAAAACATGTTTTTGCCTTTTGTATTAAAATGTAATACGTCTAATTGAAGGATATTGTTATAACAATTGTATAATATGCATTATAATTGAAAATTTAATTAATAAATATGAATGTACATTATTTTGTAATATAATTTGATGAGAAGTATTTGAATTTTTTTCGTGCATATTTTATAAACGAAATCATTAATTTTATTATTCAATAATGCATTAAGTTTGAACTGCTCTTTTAGTTACCTTCAGGCTAAAAGCAATCATTTGAATTCAGTTCAGCGAATACACTTTAATAATCCATTTCAATTTAATCCCCAATGGATTTCCATTAAATAACAAAAACCACACTTTTATTCGAAAATGAAATACATTATATTAATACAACGAATATTATATTTGCAATATAAATAGTCTATAAAAACAAGTGTTTGTTGTAACTTGAGGAATCACACAAGGGCTTTTAATGTACATTTTGTCTCCCCACATCTTTATATGTATTTAATAATAAAATACAGTTGTCATAAAATTGCGAGCATTAATCAAGTCAGTTGAGATTGTGTTGTACGCCCCTGTAATAAATTCATTTTATTTTATGATTTTTTTCCTTATATATGTATACATCTTGAAATTGATTACCTTCACTCTAAACGTGCCGACAGATGCATTTCAGACATACAATTTGTCAAACTTGAGTCACTGAACGTTCATCTTCATAATATTTATATTCCACTTTCCATAAACAGATAAAGTGGGTGTATGTATGTTTCACATTTTATCATATATTACAATAGTTTCTATAATAAGTTACATTATGCGACAAATCATATGCTGTCGTGGCATTCTTCACCGAAAAAAGATACAATTAAAAGTAGATTTTATGCTGTGATACTATATATGGAAAGAGCTGATTGAAAGTTTTGTTTTGACATGTGTGTTGATATGAAATAAAGGTGTATACAATTACAAAAAGGTGTGGTAACATCTCTTAAACAAAATATGATTATATTTATTAGCTAATAGCCAGTGGTGACAACATGTCTTATGTTATAATTTTCAATTACATTATCTTATGTTTCCATTTGTAAAATTATATCCGTTGTAAACATAAAATTTAATCGTATTTTATCCTACATGTCCACGAAAATGGTTAAATCTTGATCAGAAATGACGATAATAATCATTTTCAACAAATTTTCTTATTAAAATAAACGTACGTATACGTTCATTAAACTCTAAATACACAGCAGTTGAAAGTTTGCACAATGAATGTAAACTAAATAGAAAAAAATCATATGATTTACATTCTATCTTGCATATAAAGATAAATATCAACCATTAGTTTATAAAGAAAACTCTTTGTTTTGAAATCCTGCATCAAGATAATTTAATGAGCAAAAGTATATAAATAATATAACATTGGGAATTCTACATGTGTCACATTAACAGAACGAACAGATTAAAATGATAAACTTGTCAGCCATCATTACCTAATTATAATAGAAATTCAAATTGTTCAAGTTGTAGTTTATTTTATACAATTTCCATTGATAAGATATCTACAAATGTTTAAAGAATTAATAATAAATAAAATAGTATCACAGCCCATTAAATATAAAAGAAGATAAGGATGTTGCCAACTGGTGGTACATCTCCATTTTTAATTGGCAAAATTACCATATATAAATATTGATAACATAATAATTTATTCTGTTTAATTATCAAATATATGATCGTCAATGATTGTTACTGTATCATCTGCATCACAAAATCATCATGATAATGTTGTATAAGAAATATTTTAATTACTTAATTAATTGTGGATTTATTTTAATTAAGTCACCTAACTTTCCTATTTAGATGTAAACCAGTCTTAGATAAAGTTATTTTATACAGATGAAAAAAAGATTTTATACTATTTGAAAATACTCTTAATAGTGTGTAATAAGGTAACTAATTTACTTCAAGTGTTAATTCTTTTGCCATTTATTAATTTATATCACAAACAAGAATTTACATTAATTATAAATAATTTAATCCAATTTATATACGAAACATACTGTGTGTACACTATAATGAGTGGCAATTTAAATATAAACTTTTGTTTTAGTTAAATCAGTTAGATTTTCTTCAAGAATATATGATAATTAAATTAATATACTAGCAGTCATTTATGTTTATTGATGCACATTGAACTCTTTTGACCTGATAAATTAATGAAATTTATTTTTGGAGCGGTCAAACAAACAAGTGAACCAAGTATTATATTATTTATGTGACAGATATAGGGGAAGTTTCAGGCACTTTCATATATCAAATGTAATTTCATTAACATTGATTTTTTAAGCGACTTTAGTTTATGTTTATCAGAAAACCATTTGGTGTGGGCATAAAATTTTTCTCGAATATTTATAACTAATTAAACTAACGATACACGTTGTCTGGAAAACAAGACGTCTTTCCATGTATTAGGCTTTAAAATTTAATACTTATATATATATTTTTGTAAAACTGTAACAACATCTTGGCGTATCAGACAGCCCAGTTTATTATATCATTTAGTTTTATCTAAGACAACGTCTTCGGAGAGATAGGAATTGTATGAACGGTGTGGTTGGTAGTGTTTTTTCTTCTACTGACCAACCAACCAAGTAGTTGGAAGAGTGTCCCGCGGGAAATCTGTCTGTATTAGTTTTGTAACTTGGTCATATCGACCATAAACGTGTGTGTGTATGTGTCTGACTTGATCCAGCGTAGATTAGCGGGATGAGAGAGATTTATAACGTCATCACTTTGTAATAGTGGCTTATTTTAATGTCAGTTTTCTACTGAAACATAAATAAGCATCAAGACTGTTGTAAATCTGTTTAGTACGTATATTGTTTTAATGACAATATATATGGTTTTATTCAATAAAACCGGGGAATATGTGGTGATGATATATTTTCTCATTTTAACTAATTGTCCATGATGTTTTATGAATCCATAATGGATGATATATTTGGTGGCGAAAGCCGGCCAAAATTTGTTTCATTTTAAATGTAAATGGTTTATTTTGTATGCAGTTATATATGTTTCTTATATAAAACTTTTTGTCAATAAAATCCATGTACTATGTTTGATTTATTTTTTTCTTATTTCAAATAGTCTCGTTTTCTCCACTTCATTTATAACACTTTAATGGCTGCATAAGCTCTTCTATATAGAAACTTTCCCGATGAAAAATACTCACAAATAATCAAAGTAAAGTAAAAATATACAAGCGAACTTTTGGGTTTATACGAATAGCATGTTTTTTATTTTTATAAATGTAGTTATGTTAAAAATAAAATAGTATTACAGATTCTTTAATCTGAATTGCAACTACAAACAAGCACACAGAAAACTTGGTGCCATATGCACACTTTGCATTCAGACTTTTTTTAATATATGTATGTACTTTCGTACTACCGAATGTCTAATATTGAAATATAGTTTCTAAGTTGATTCAAAACAGAAATTTGTTTTTATCTTAAACTGCATACGTACAAGTTTCAATTTTAGTATCATGAACCTAGCAATTACTTCATAAATGTTAATTAGACCATCTGCACAACAAATATAGTATCTAAAATGCATCCATCCACCTATTTAAAGACACGGTTATTGTAATAAGAATATAGTTTCTTATTATAACAATATTTATTGGGTATGTTTGCTTTCCAAACATATAAATTAACGACCACGCACAATATTGGAATTAAATTTACTTCTTGCATGTTTCACTTAATAAATATAAATCTTTTTTCTCTTTTTTGTACCTCTTCTGTACATCCACTTGTAATAAATATAAAATCTAAAGAGTGGTAAAATTGTTGTTCAAATTAATACAATTCTTATCTCACAATACTTTGTAAGAACATTAAACCATTAAAATATTTTTATACACTATAATTTGTAGTTTGCAGTAGTTTAAAACTGTTTATGGTGCTAATTTATCTAAGAACGTATCACGGCAATAACTGGCTTTAAAAAAATCCTCGACAACGTACAGCTATAGCCTTGAAAGTGATTAATTCTTAATTAATTCTGACTAATATTTAGTTTACGAACTATGCAGAATTTATGAACAATAAAGCGACACTTCTATGAGACGCTATTTAATTAATTAAACAGAATTGAATTACTATTTGAAATTGTAATGGGCATAAGTCAACTTTATTGATAACATAAATGTTTGTTTAGTCGCTTTCACTCGAGGCGCGTCCGCATAATAAATTTTGACCAGTAAAATAACATACAAGTTCAGTATTATTACACCCGTACTATACATATAGTAGGTATATGTACGGTTGTGAAAAATGTCGATATTTTTTTTTGGTTGGGGGCGGTGGACATCAAGATTTTCGAATGGAACTTACCCATCTGTACAAATAAATGCAAAGAGAGAGGAAGAGGCTTACGTTTTCGATCTATAATATAGAGAAGGGCGAAAAGCTTATGTGTTTGTTTAGGACGTTCAATTTTTCAGATGATTCAATAAACACAATAAATGTTTTAGTATTTATAGGACGGATAGAGAAGGTACTTGTGAATGCATTGATGAAAATAAGGGATTATTCCCATATAGTCATATTCAGTTGAATTTTATAGTTTATTGTATGCATGCACGTAGGTTCAGCCACTTCAAATCCAATTCAATGATTTAGAAGCTGAAGGTCCTTTTAAAAATACACCTGCTCTTAGGAAAATTACCATTGCAAGGTAAAATTTAGGGTTTACGCTAACGGTACGAAATAGTTTTACGAAACGGTTTTCCTCTTATTAAATTTCGTTTAATTATTATAGATTAATAAAGATTTGTTAAGTGTAAATTTGTTATACAAAAAAATTTTTCAATTGAAATAATTCACATAAATATACGACTGCTTAATTTACATACAAATCGAGAGTACAAAATACGAAGACAGGATATCTGTATACACTAAGAAAGAGTCCAACAATAAACAGTCTCAAACAATTTCAGTAACAAAACAACAAACAAAAATTATTGTACGTGCTTTGAAATTGAAAAACAAAGTTGTCTGCAACAGGCTTAGGGCTCTTTATTGTCTTGTTTATTGAATTTTTTGGGACAATATATTTTTGCTATAAATTCACCTACACTGAGGAGGAATATTGCAATCTCTCTATATATACGAACATTGTGATGAAATCTTATATAATTTGAACTAAAGGGTCATCGTAGATATTCAAGTCAGACAAAAGATTTATCAGATTTATGTTCATATGCTATTATATAATATCATTACATAGATATATATGAATTTCTTTGAGATGAAATAAATTTTATTATTGGTTCCTTCCTAATTTAAAAAAGTTCGACATGATATCCGAAACAGGCAGTTTTAATTACTTTAAAATTGGATTTTCGAAAAATCGATTAAGTTAAAATTATTCAGATTCTTTGGCAATATTTTGTTTATGATAACATAAACAACATTGGGGCATTGGTATTAATTATTTTCATCTTCACTAAGTTGTCAAGATCAAGATGACATGAATACAATATTAGTCTAAAAATTGATATTAAGTCTGTATTAGAGTGAATTTTCTTTTGATCTGTACTTTGTAAAAGTTTGGAATATTAAATTGCAAATCAGCTTCGAACGATAAGTAGCTATAGGGGTCTTATCATCTTTAGTTTAAAAGACATTCTTTCATCGTAAGCTGCTTAATTAGAATTCCATTTTGTTGGCATGTATCAGTGACGAATCTTAATTATTTTTTTCAAAGAGACTTCGTCTCCATGTCCTTGTCGTCTCATTTTTCTTTAGATGGGTGCAGTATAAAACTTGGAGATTGATATCGAAATGCATAATTATGCTAATGTTATTGTAACAGATGACATTAATGATTCCTGTTTTTACATTCCTTTCAATGTATATTATTTGAATGTTTTTGGATGTTTTATGGAAGATACAATCTTACGTTAAGTTGTTGCATATTTCACAACAACACTTTATATAATAAAATGTCCTCCTTTTCTTTCTCGTCTTTTACTTGTCCTAAAAACGCGTGTCATATTCTATGAAATTTATACATATATTGTTTTCTTTACTCGAAACACAAAAAAGCCGTTACAGCACCGTGATCGCAACTATGTTCCAAGTTAATGTTCATTAGTTTTAGTTTTGTGAAGAGTTTTATTGCACTACCAAAACAATTCACTGCTACAAAACTTGACATAAAATTCAATCTTGAGACCTACATGACCCTTTATTGAACATTAAGTTAATTGATATGGTTGCAGGACGAAACAACTTGTTTATCGCAATGGACGGTAAATAAAGGGAGATAAGAAAGAGGGTAACAGCCAGATTCATGTCCAATTCTTACACGTACATACAACATATGTGGCAACTAATAAACATTTACTACTCAAAAAATCAGCTTAAATTTGTTTTTAGTACAAGAACATGGGAAATATATTGTTTTATTGTTGGTTTAAGTAATTTCAAATTTAATTAAGAATTCTATATGCATATAATTGGTAAATATTCATTTGAAACTAGGAAAATATGGAACCACATTCAGCAGATGTGACCTAAAAAAGTTTCTAAAGAAATAATAATACCATTCCACTATTATTAAGCTTTCTGTTTGTTCCCATGTCGCATACATGAAGTACACAGTCGAGTATTGTGCAGCTGTATATCAATAATTTTTATTTTTTATTCCTACATGTGTCCCCTTTTCCATACTAAATTAATACAAATCCAACGTAAAGGTACAAAAACACGAATCCAGTTTCAAATACACATAATTTTGCATCAGAAACGAAAGTGTGAAATGGATTTTTGCAAGTTTTTTGTAATGGAATGGATTTCGTATTAAAGTTAACATGCAAAATTGCATGACTAATAATAACACAACTCTTACAAATAACTTGAAACTACATATATAAACTGCTACGTTTATACAGACATTAAAATGCTCGTATGTGTACCCTTTAGTTCACATAAACATGAATAGAATGGAAAAAATATATACCTACAAGATTAGAGCACACTTTTTTACCCTGAAAATGGTAATCTGATATGGCCGAGTCTTATATAACATGAATATAATCGTGTGTGTCGTTTATAAGGGGATGTGCAATTTCAACGTGAATAATATCAGCTTGGCACGTGACCGAATATATTGAACCAAGAATGATCTCTTTTTTAAATGCAAGCATGGTATATCAATTCGATTATAACATATATAATAAGTATATTTTTAATTGGATTTGAAATTTTATTCATGCTATCTATATCGATGATCAGAATTCTCTTTCAGTAACTTTCAGCAAGCCGTATATGTTTCTAATTTGAATATGTTGTTTTCACAATGTATAATGAAAGTGATTGAATTCTCTTGTGTTTATTTTTTTAAATTTAGGTGAATCCAATATGTATAGAATATGGATTAGGTATACGTACAAATATATATCGTACAGTTATACAAAGCGGTAATTTGATTTTGAATTAAAAAGTAAAGGCATACAATAAATATTATCAATATAGCGTATCTATGGTATATAAACGGAAAAAAATGGAAAATCACGCGCTAAAGATTATAATACCAAATAGTCGACATTAAGCCATGTTAGAATAGCTGGAAATATTTCACGGTTGTCTGATTCCACAAAATCTATTCTATCTTGAGTCAAACTATACCTAATTTAAAGTTATAGCTTTTCGTTATGAAAGCATTAGATTATTTATGTAATTTTGTAGCAAACTTTGAGGGAGATATATGAATAAAGGCGAGAGCCACGATATAATAATATTTAATACCATAAATTTGAACAACTGAAAATGATAATATCGTAACATTTTGTTGTACTTCATTTACACATAAATTCCCCAAAATAACAATTGACGATTCAGTTTACACGCCTAGTTGACATCTATTGTAATTCTAAATCTCATTCATCTGTGGTCCAAGTTAATATGCCAGACAGGAGCCTTTTGGAATAACCAAAATAACAATCTATTGTATAAGACTACAGAGCTACTGAATTGTAACAAATCTTACCTCACAGCCCCAGCTGGACCCACATCAACAATGTAACAATTGTATTATGAATTTTGTAACATCATACCTAATTATATAACTAAATAACAGTGTAACACTAGACTTGTTCATTGTTAAAATGCGGATTTAAATTCACAAGCTTATTAAACTGTAGTAAATTGGAATATTAGTTCAATGGCCATATGTTCAAAAGAATTTTATATCAATTCTACGAGCTTAATAATAAGCTTCACTATTGTAATATGAGAATATGACAATTTAGATTTCAGAAGTTCTTTTTTTAATATTCTAATAAAATGCAGACAAATTAGAAATGCTGAAACAACTATTTAACTTTAGCTAACGTACTTGAAAATATGTATTATGGTTCGTTGGCGTCGCAGAATTTTACCTTATTGGCTTGGTATATCAACGTCAAAATTTCATAATATGAAATTTACCTTCCTTTATGACAAGCAGCGCATATTAAACTGCTTTTTGTGTGCATTTGATGTTAAATTATTATTAAAGTCGTAAAATGAAATATTTTCTATTATTAACTCCGTGTGTCTAATATACAGAGATCGAGTAATAGGAAAAATATGCTATGGACTCTTGAGTGGTATAATAATTGCTAATATTCTGAACTGATGTCATACCTACGTATAAATACATGAGAAAATAGGTAGTTTTTTTTATTTATTTGATTTATATCTTCAAAAAACTTAGTCCACTTGTGATGAGCCACAATTTATAACTTTAATATCTTCGGCATTTTTTTGAATTATGCAAACTCTTGCCAAACTAATGCATGTGATTTATATATAGTCAACTTTAAAACCATCTTGCACCCCCCAGATAAATTATAGCTATGAAGTTGAATCTTTATTTTAGTTGTTTGGAATGCGAACGCGTTTGTGAATTGAATAAAAAGCATAAGTAAAAGTTTGCTAAGCATAAAACATAAAGCAATTTAAATACAATGTAATTAGTTTGAAAAATAAACTCAACCTCTTTGAAGTGTCGTATTAAAACTGTAGGTGTTTTACTAAAATAACTCTTTATTATACCACATCCCAATAATCTTGTTCATATACTCGTATATATCTCAGTTATATTACAAAACTGCTATGTTGCCAATAACTGTCTATATTCTTCCATTAAGTTCCCTCATCTCAAATGTTTGCTGAAACGTAAACATGTCCCTAAGTTTCATTTGTTTCAGGGACTTTTGGCATTAATCATGATATATGAGGTTATAGTAGCTATCTTTTGAAGCGGAAAAAATTAGTATACTTATTGAAATCGATGTTAAATTTGTTTTTTACGACAGTTTACAGATTTGATAATTACATTGTAAACTTCCCCAAAACTTAACTACCTAATTAAATATAGGCTCTGCTTTATTGTTACATAAAGTAAACAAAGCTACTAATTAAAGAATGAAACTCGTGACAAAGTGAATGCCAGTATATTTCTGAAATTAACTTATTACGGCAATTTTTGTTTGTTTTCTTTTTTCTTTTATTCTTGTTATAATGTTACAATGAAACACACTTGCTATTCTTTATGGAATTCTTTAATTAATAAATTATAATTGTGTTGTTTTAATTTGACAAAAATTAAAATATACATAAATAAAAAAAGGAAAGTTTAACATATTTTATAATACTTGTTTTTATTTACAATACTGTATTGGATATGTACAAAGGTAAAAACAGTCTATAATTGAAAATATAGGGGATATATTTTTATTTACAAATACATTTACTTACGATTATACCACATCTAGCATTAAGATTGTCTTATTTTATATGCAAATTAACTTACAAATCTTCAATTTAAATAAGCCATATATGTATTTGGTAATTTCAGCCTTGGATAAAGTAAATATCGATCTGGAACAGGAAGTTTATTTATCAGATCTTTATAATCAAAAACATATAAATTTAACTAAACATTGAAATTTAAAATTGTGTAAAAACTTACTAATAGAATGTCTACAAAAAGAGGCCATTAAATGATTATCACAGATATTTAAGGTCCAATATATGTTCTAGTATTTGTAACATATCTGGGTTGTCTGCTAAGCCGTACAGGGGGTGGTGTAGACAAGGGTGGTGGCGGTGGTACAAACCCAGTGTTGCATATCTCCGTAGCTGCATAATATTTCTCAGAGGGTGGCGGAACTGGCGGTGGTTTCGGAAGGAAATTGTGTAGGGGTGGCGGAGCTCGAGGCGTTTGCGGAGGCTGCAGAGGTACAGCATATTCAGGATCTCGAACGTCTGCATAATCACTGTTCGGAAGTCTGCCCATACTAGGTTCACGATACAAAGCGGCCTTATCACATCCGCCTGGCACTTGAGATGGTCTGGGAGAAGATTTATATCTTCTTTGTTGAATTACTATATATAATGCTACCGTTAACATTAACACTACTAACACCGATAATATTCCAACAATTACTCCCAAATATTGTCCAAGAACAGATGGATGATTCACTGCACTAACAACATTTCTATTTCCCGATCCTGAACTAATGGTTTGATCTTTTTGTAAAAGTTGTTCATCCTCTTCGTTTTCCTCTTCTTCGGATGTATAATTACCATTAAAAACAGTCGAATCAAATGTAATTTCACTAAGTAACATCCATCGTGAAGCAAAATGTAACTGAAGTTTAACAAATCGACCGACACGATGATGTAGCTTGATGGAAATGTTACGAGGTGATTCAAAAATACGATCTTCAATGTAATCAAATGTTATGGGTTCGCCTTTGTAACGTTTTCCACCAACACTAAATAGCACTTTTGCTTCGGAAAACACCTGCACGTCTCTTGTAAATTGATTATTACAATAGATATGTACGGCAGAAAATTCGCGCACTTTATCAAACTCGAATGTTATTTCTATTGGTTTATTTTCTCTAGTGTCGTTTTTCCATCCGACCCATCCTTGTGAATTCTCTAGATACGGTGTATCTTTGAAATCGTCTGGTGCCACTTGGCCGTCCGTTAGTTGTCCAAGACCGTGGCGAAGTTTTTCACCGTCCCAATGGCCATCGTATGTTGTATCGTAAAATTCCCAACTGGCACCACGTTTGTCACCCTGTGGCATCGAATAACTAACGATTCCATCGATCCAACGACAACCGTACATTTCCACACGCATACATATTGTCCTCTTATAACTACTATATGGTATAAATCTAATTTTGCTAGCCCAAATTGGCGGATCTAGTTGGGTTTTCGATTCTAAATATGTGTTAATGTTGCCTTTCAACAACTCCCCATTTAGACGACTTCTATATCGTATCCATTTACTCAACCGTGGTCGCCAATATTCCAACAAGTAATTTTCAGCATATTCAACTCCTTGTCCATTTCCAAAGCGACCTTGTGTCGATGTTGCTGTTATCATATGTACTGTGTGTAAATCAATTTGAAGCCATTCTTTAGCTTCTGGTGTAGCTTGATGTTGGGGACACCAAGCGCCTCCATTTATTTCATTCCTAATCCTAATGAAATTGCAAGGGTAAAACTAAATAACATGATTTCATTTTTTTTTGAAACAAAGTTATCTTACCGCCCGTGATGGGGACCAACATTGCCATGTTCAAACGAAGAACTAGCTGTAATATCTTCGTCTCGTATTAAACCTGACTCCATGCCTAAGGGCGCAATGCATTGTGCTGTAAATAAACCTTCTGTTAGAATCGTTTGATCTGGCAATTTTAGTGTGCCACGACAAAAATAAACCTTTTAAATTAATGTTTGCTTTTACTCTTTTCTGTGGTAGCATTGAAAAGCATGCTTTTTTTTAATATAAAGTTAAATGCAAATAAAGAGCTTCATTAATGGCGCGTTTGTAATCAACGACGAAAGCTAACATGCTAATAATGACCCTCTTTGTTGTCACATCAATTCTTAAGCTCTATCGTTTATAAATTCTGTAATAGCAATTAACTGACAATACTTACAGACTTCCACACTTTCTATAAAAGCAGTCTGGAGGAGTAGTAGTAGCAACAATGAGATGATAATTCGTTTCATTGTAACCAATTTAATATTTGTACATCAGTTTATATCCATCTGGAATAAAGAAAAGTAATATAAGCGAATATGCAAATCATTTTCTATTTATTTATACATCGTAGTGGTAATATGAGTAATATTTATATTTGTATATTAGCATTTCCCCTGTTTGTGCAGAAATATAATATATTGTATGTACCTAATAAACAGCGGAAATATCAAGATACTGTAAGGTACAGGCTGTCGTGATAGATTATTAACGGGTTCATGATCAAACGTGGAGTCAGTTTCGTGGTTTTTGCTCATTTCTCTATAGATATAATGAACCAACTGTGAAATGACGGGCTTCCAGACTCCGGTTACTTGTATATCGAATAAATTCCCTCTCGCTTCCTATCGCAATATCAGATGTTTAATGAATCTCTTAACTAGAAACTGATACCCGGTAGAAGCGACAACAAAACATATGCTACTGATATTTTGTATCAAATTACGATTTCTTGTTAATTAACTTTTTTTTATATAAATACACCAAGTCAATTACTTAATGAAATTGAAAACCTCTGCACACAAATGCATCCATATTAAAAGAATTTTAAAACTAATATGACGTCAAATTATCAATATTTATTTATGTGTGTGTATATGAGCGAAAACAAGAGATAAAACAGCAGTTCCTTGTGTAAAATATTGATGAGTTGATACACAAGTCACCACAGAAGCTGTTTGAGTCCGAGTCAGTGCTCAAAAACATTTGTCAGCCATCAAAATCAGTCATCAGGTCTGCCGGCAACATGGTGAACTGATAACATCATCGAGAACAACTCATCCTTTGTTTTTAGGTGCTCTTAATATACAGCTGTTGGTGACGGTAACTGTGAGAAAGGCTCAATTATTCAGTTTTTCGAATTCAGTTGCCTTTAAAGGAAGAAGTCATAATTATTTGATAAGAACGGCGGCTCTGTTTCTAAAGTGTTCGTTATGGGTAATAACAAAGATAAACAGGCTTAGAATTCGAAACTGGAAGCTTGTCTGTTCAGATGAACTTGAATTTTAAACAGTGAATGGTTGAGATCTATTTATAATATGGCATCTTAAATATATTTCTAAGTATTAATATGGCAACAGTTGATTCTTTAATAAGAAAAAGTAATAAACAATAAAAAAATTAAAATAATTTAATGAACAAATTTTTTAAATTAATTTTAAATAAACATTTAGGTATCGCCGATATTGTCGACTCATTTTTAATACTAATATATAAATCATTATTGACTTGACATTTACAACAGACAATTTTGTCAGCCAGATAAGAAATTCTTTAATGAACAATAAGTGATTGAACTGTAAACATCCATATCTCACAATCAAGCTCTGACACATGCAAATATACTTTAATTATATTGTTAAGTCTACAGAATCAAATTTACATAATTCTTCATTACCGTTCGATTAAATGTATTCAATGAAAAACAGATATTTTTTGTGTAATTAAGGAACTTTTATTTTTACTGAATATGCATTACATTTAGGAAAGAAGCTACACATTATTCGACTAAAATTTACCATAAATTATAAAACATAAAAAATAATTTTAATAATAAACCATGTAATTTATGGGAATACTTATAGTAATAAGTGTATAGTTTATGAATTAAACAGAAAAATAAAGAATATTTATTTAAGTTTTAAATTAAGAAAAAGTGTAGTGTCACTTCCTAGACCACCCAAACAGTGAATTTGTAAGAATAAAAGTAACCTATTAAGAAAAATTTAAATGTTCATAAAGTAGATAAACCAACAAACAACTCGTAAACAATTTAAAATAGAAATTGGTACACGTAAGAAAAACAATAAATATTCACACAAAAACTCGTTGTCATTCAGCCACCAATTAATTTTCCAACAATTATCTCCAGATGTTAGTCTCATTAGGACAGAAGAATGGCATGTTTCATGGAAAAATCGGTAGAAGTAGTAGCATTTTAACAGTAACAAGCTCGAACCCACAAAAGCTAAAATGGCACAAGTAGTCCTCCTTTTTACATTTCATATGTTCAACATATGCGATATGCTGAAGAATTGAACAACCCCCAAAAATGCATCACAGCATATAATATCAAAAATCGTGCACACAATTTGACACACTCTTACAGCTCTTTCAGTTGCATTTCCTTTGCTTTATAATTATGTCACGTATAGTTGGGACCCACCGCAAATTCATATACATATTTCCTCCACTTTACAGCAGAGGATGTGTTCTTCGTTGGAAAATTGTCACGCCTTTTCTTGTAAAATTAGATATTTAGTTATGCACCCCTTCAGTGTAACATAATTCAACACTAATTAGAGCAGCAAAAAATTTTTGTTTTCTTATGTAAATTAATTTATGCTTCAAAAAAATTCTTACAAGATAATAACGTCAACGTGGAAGTGTTTTTAGACAAAGGTCAAATCGTAAAGATTTTAATAATGTTAATTGAAATCTTAAGTATTAGAACTAGTCGTCTTGAGCTGGAAAAATGCCAAACAAACTGCCACACAATAATTGATGATTTCATTGTTAACCATTGTTGAATTTTGTACATGATGTGTGTCAGTAAATATGTCAGTTAGAAGAATAATATATGTCAAAACAATGTACAAACCTAAGTACACTTCTTTTGAAACATCAAACAATAGTTTATTATAATTTTCGTCATAAAATTAGCTGCGGTAGAATGAGAATAAGCCAAGAAGAGAAGCGTATAGGCGTTGATAAAATAAAACTCACGTCATTTAAGTACGTGCGTGGAGTGTGTTAAGGTGCACACAATCTTTCAAAAGCAATATACACTTGACATGGGAAGCAAACACATACAAGTCAAGTGTTAGTCTCACTTAACAATCAACTAACTGATTTAGTGGATGGAAACAAAAAATCCCACACTAATTAAATAGTATCTGCAATCAGTGATGTAAACAGGAATAAAAGAAAAACTTCAAACTGAAAAGTATGCATCGCGTATGGTATGTGCACAACATCCAACTTCCAAGTGACATTATCTCACTTATTAATTTACTACTGGCTGGTGTTCTGATAATGAAAAGATTTATGTTGTACATGTACGGATTTAGATCAAAAAAGCGACGATGAACACAACTCTGCTGTGGGTTGCCTTTCAAACAAATTTATGTACCATATTTTCGTCTACATTTTATTTTTTATACGACAAATTTAATTTGACAATTATTTAATTTATGTGTTATTAAGTAGTCCAAATATAATATTTTTATTACTTCATATGCACACATAAAATTTGATCTTTAACACAATGAATATTTCAGTTGGTTGAATGTGAAAATGACCAAAATGCCATTGACGTGAACCCGCATTCGACTTTAATGAATTGAATGGACAAACAGGGGAAAATTAAACAGAATTGTTAATTGAATTTGTTATAACTGCATCCTTGTATTCATTTTAGACGATTTTTAGTACAAAATATATATTTATTGTTTGTCATTAGTTTGAAATGTTATGTATACTATTTATTATTTCTTATCTTTATACAAAGGCGGTAGAGTTATGAATGGCTTCCATTATTTTCACTTCACTTTATCATTTCGAGTGGTTTCACTTCTGCTGTTATCCCCGAAATACAGAAATTATCGATAGTTTCGGTACAATTCCTACAACCCCGAAGCATATCTTAAGAATTGTTATTAAACACTTGTATAAACGTAGATTAAAACAAAAGTTTCGAATTTAGGCTGTTGAACCTGCGGTGTTGTTGTCATGGAAATTATTTATGAACACCGAAAATTGAATATTATTGTACACGTACCTAACACTAATAATAAAAGACAAAAAGAATCGCTGACATAAAATAACAATGAGTGGCAATTTCGAAGTTTTAATTCATGCCATCACATTAATACCGTATTACAGGATGACGGCAGCAGCAATGGGTTGGAATAATACAGACCACAGGGATTCATCAAGAGGATTATAAAGAGCCAGGCGGTCTACGGCTAATTGCTTTTAAGCGTATTTTAAACCAACAGCCAGTGCCTTTGCCAATGTTAGCCCCTGATGTTTTATTATAAACGAGGGGCGGTTGGAATATATTTGTTTTACTTAGGTTTTTTTTTAATTTTGCTTACTTTCTTATTAGGTCCCAACTGAAATGGCCATAATGTAGGGTTAGCGCAGTTTGGTATTTTTGCAAAGTGTTTTCGTTGCAAAAATGGACCTTTCGCGTTTAAAGGAAAAATTGTGGAATTGTATTTTCTATTATTTGCAGAAGAGATTACATTAACAAAAAAGGGAACCTTATAATTTTCCTTATCGAAAGAGCCTGTACAGTCCGGATATAAAATTTTTGCAATAATGCTATCAAAATGAAAAACGTCGCCTTGTAATAAGACATCAATCATATTATAACGTCCCCAAATTTCCTCTTTTTTTTGTTTAAGCCAGATGAGTAATAGCTTTCTGAAAAATAGAATAACAAGAAACATGTAGTAACTCCCATTGTGCATTGTCCCTGCTCGTTTTCGTATAAAAAGAGTGTCTTACTAATGTCAAAATGCCAGTAAACTCGAGTATACGTACAGCCTTTTCCGAGATTTATAACAAGCCTGTTGTATCGATTCGTATCGATATAGCGGACAGGTCGACACACATAAATCCAACTCTTAGCCTGCCTCCAGCGGCAACAAAGAGGTGGTTAGTTGCCTTCATTTCAAACTCTTTTATTGTTACACCGATAAATAATAGTCCGATGGAATCTGGATAAGCAGAAGCACATACACTTCTAACTAATCGTATATATATCTTCTCTTTGACAACATTTCTACTGCCAATAATGAAAACGGAAATTTTGAGCAAAAAAAAACATGCCAATTAATTGGTAACATGACCAATTACATGGTTGAAGGGTAAAGTTAGCACGCTTCGCTTTAGGCAATCGGTAATATTAATTTAAAAGCAGCCTGTCCAATGCATTAAGACAGTTTATTTGATATGGTATTAGAATATTGATGATAGGTCATAAATTAACGGATGAATCACGTGTATGTGACATCAGCTCTTTTGAAGGAAAAAAAAAACATCATCGCTTGAGAACCGTATCAAATGTACAATAACAACAAAAATAATATCCTGGCCATGGTTGTAACAAATTTAAATAATTGGAAGATTATGTGATATAGTGAAGGTGTTAAATAATAATAGCCTGCTGGGAAAAATAAAGGATGTAACGCATGAAACAATTTTTTATAATATAATAAACGGATTGAGCAGATGCATTCAAGATGAGACGTCCAGAAGAAAGGGATTAATAACATTTGATAGAGTATAATAATATACACCGGTAATGTAATTTTCTGTTATTAATATGCAGCGCGTTGGAGGTGTGAAATGTTATTGTATTCAAGCTATTTTATTTGTTGTAAACCTGTGCCGATGATTAGTATGGTGAAGAGGTATAATTGTTTATATATTTAATAGGTATACTGACTTGCATTTCAAAAAATAATATGTGTTTTCAACACGTGCTTGTTACCAAAAACAAAAAAAAAACAACATCACACTTGGTATTAACTACAAATAATAATTTTCCATTTAAGGAAGAAAGAGAAAGATCTAAGACCTCCGGCTTCACGTGTTATTTAGACAAAAGATAATATTATATAAAAATCGGAAAAAACGTGAATAAAATTCAATTTGTTGGATTTGTTCGATGTGTTACGTTGATTTAAGAATAACGAACGGATTTGTAGTTCTATTTCAGTGATCACGTACGTAGCATAGAATCTGAAAAAACATTTTTTTGCTATAGATAAATAAAATAAATTGAGTAAAATCTTAAATTTGTTGAACAAATTTGGTTTCCATCTGGTCGTAACAATAATTGCGATGATCAGATATTTTCAAAATATGGACAACATCAATTTGTTGATTACCGAGTTGATTCCCAAATTAATTTCCAACAATTCCATTTAGATTTTGAAATAAAACATAAATGTCCATAAATTTTTATAGTTATAAATGGTCACAAATAAATGTTTATATGCGCATACATCTTCATATAGTGGGTCCATTTATTTTTTGAAACTGAAAATTTTTCTTACATAAATTCCGGTTATTTAACCTTTTCGCTAAATGGCCACTCTTAAATTTACTAAAGTATTTATACGACTATAAAAAATTATTACGAAAACTGACACATGAACAAATTACTACAAAGTTTTAACGTGTACATCTCATTCTTGATTACACTCATAAAAAATATAAAATGATGTCACGGAATACCTATTTTCTTGATAATAAAATAAACTTACATAAAACCCATATCATAATTTAAAAACTCATTATATATGGAAATGGTTTCTAATTACTACACTCTTAACAAACACTTTTGAATTTTTTATGTTTGCATCTTGATGGGGATGAGTTTGTTTAGGCTACGATACTTCTTCAAGTGTAAAATTACGGCACCAATTCTTATACATATAGAGTATATATAAAATATGCTCTTTTCTGGGTTGTTTTTGGATAAGAAAATATATTTTTTATGAGTGATGGCGCCTTTAACATAATAACAGCCTTTTAAAATATTGAATTACTTCTAAGATATTAATTAGTAAGCCTTTCGTTCCAGTAAAATATTTTTTAATAATATATGTGTATATTGCGTGTACCATAATTCCCAGATAACTCGACAACAAACTTACATTCAAGTACCTACTTCTTAATGAATTTTTTATTAAATCCTACCTTTTCGTATAAATTATAATCCAAAGCTGTACTTTTTGATAGAATGATAGTAATGTCATACAAAAAATATTTTTACACTAGTATTCCATAAATAAAGATTTCGAAATTTATGTCCTCAGGATGTAAGTAATGGATAAATAGATTCATACAATTTTTATTACAAACAAAACTCATAAAAATTCACGTAAAAGTTCTTCTGTTGCCGTAAAGCTTCAAATTCAAGCTAACCGCACATATACTATCGGAACGTCATACTAAAGCAAAAGCTCCGGTATCCAATAGAGAAGAGTCCCAGTGTTGCCCCACCATAGAGAAAATCTCCCACCATTTCATCTCTGGACCTGGCCCATCTAATTCCTAGTTCCAAGCTCCTGTTTGCGAACTTTGCCTACTTTTCCCTATTTCTTGTTGTTTTTAAGTATTGAGCTTTGGCGAGCTTTGGCCATTCAACGATACACAGTTACTATTTGTCTTAAAAATACGCTTTATCAGAAATTTTGATTGAAATCTCATTTTTTTTTCAGTGACTTTAAGATTTATAATTTATTTGTTTTTCTTTACGAACAAAACTGAAAAACATAATTGGAAAAAATACTTGTCGCAAAGCTCCATTAACATAATATATAGTTGAAAAAAACTTGAAATATTATTCTGAAAAATGTATAAAATATGCATATTGCTCTAAACTCGTCGCAAAAGTGTCAAAATGAATTTCCACGATGTTGATTGAATAAGAATGTACAAATCGTTATACATAAAATTGAATAATGGAGGGCTAATGTTGTTTTGTTGAGTTTCAGTTCATTATACAAAAATATGTAAAACAATGTTGATATTCCAGACAGTGAGGAGGTGCTTTAAATTCACATTTGCATGTGACTGACGTGCTAAACAAAATGCGCATGGTCCTCGGCAAAAGTCCAATGCAGTATATTTCGCCCCCGCAAGGTAAGTTAGTAATAATGTATAACATTCACATCGACCCTAGGCTGTATGCTCAACACGCTATTGGCTAATTATTACCCAGGTATGCTGATGACCGGCCACAGACTTCGGTCTTTAACTTGGCACTATCATCAAAGCCGATAATGTGGAAACTTGGAAAACAATATATTTTTGGGAACATTCAAAGTTTTTAACACGCAACCGAATTTCGGGGAAAGTGCCTGCGAACGAAAAAAATAGCATGATGTCAATGTTAATTTTTCCTGATAAAAGAAATATATGGAAAACAGAAAGCTGTATATTTTGACAGAAATTTTATGTATTACCTACTATATGTATGTACATCCAAAAGTTGAGTTTCAGTAGAACATGAAATGTTTTTTTAAAAAGTTTAAATGTATTCAGTATAAAAGTTTTGTGGATGTTTAATCTGCTTTATTAGAGTTTTAAAACTCTCTTGTTTACATTTAAATAAAAAAATATAGTTTCTGCTTTAAACTAAACTTATGCATTAAATACGCCCTTAGTGTGTATATGTTTCTAGACTTAAAAGATAAAATATATTTGTCTGTTCATTGCAGTTTTGCACATTCCGTATATTTTTGGAAAGAAGCATTTTATTCTTTTTATTTTCGTATTCCAGTTAAACTGGAATTTATGCAAAAATCACTAAAAAGCCGACACATTTTATAATTATCGTTCTGGTATTTCAGACGATAGGGCGTTTTTATTTCTTCGCTTATTGTATTATAAAATTATTATTTACGATCCAATTAATTAACATAAAAGGATATTTAAAAAATATTAAATCTGCTTTAGATAATATTAGATAATAAACATAATGATTTAAAGCATTGATTCATTGATAAAATGTATTATTCATTTTTTTATAATACCAATCAGAACAAAATTAGTTTAAACGTTTAATTATGTCCGTCATGACTGTATAGTACCAAAATGTATAATAAACATTTAAAAAACAACAGCTTTATTAGGTAATTTAATGTTAGGTAGTTAAATAATTTATTGTTATATTATTAAAAACATCTGTTGTCACGGTAAATGATTTGTTTCATTGAAAAAGTATATAATAGCAGGTTATAAATAACATTCGTAATTAATTTTAACTCCTTTTTACTTTTTAATCGGCGTCATCGTGACATTTTATACTCAACTGTTGATTTTTTTAACGATATCTTAGGGAATTTACGAGGCGTAAAGATTTATATAAATATTTGTGTATTGTTTCGCAACTAGATTTTCATCTTAAATAATATTATTATTGTTTTTTTTATTCGACACATAAAATTTGTCTGTATTAAATTATATTCGAAATTGAAAGTATAATAACCATAAAAATCCTCCAATATGTATTAAATACTAAATGGATGTGCTTTAAATCTTTTATATTTTTCCATCAGCTACTGACATGATTTATATGAAATGTATTTTAAAGTGTATGTCGCAATTTTCTTTTTATCTTTTTTCAGTTCTGATGGATATCAGTCTCTGCATACCTATAGGTATAAGCGTAAATGTATAAAATAAACAATACGTGTCACATTTAACAATATCCAGTTGGTATACAAAATAGCATTAAACAGTAAATAATCAATCATTCTTTGGCAGTTTAACATTTGTTCATTTGTGTAAAATGGTCTCCAATCTCTTTAAAGACATTATGGTGTGCAATAAGTATTATAAAGCATCCAGTTTAATGCATAATGGCTTAGAAGCATTAAAATCCTGTGACCTACCAGGACGAGGGCGGAGTGTTCCGCATCACATCCAAATTATATTTTAGAAATTCCATTATTTTCAGTGCCTTCTATTAAAGAAAGAATAGAAACTATAATGTAGCAATGACCAAAGCAAAGGCGTGACGACGTCGGCACCAACAATGGGTTTTACGAACCATAGATGGTCCGAAAAGCGAAATTCATTCGATACAGTCAGTTTTGTTGTAGTTCCGTATTGAAAATGCTGAACTGGTGGACTTATACCACCTTTGTAAAGGTGGAAAAATTCGATTTCAGCTTTTTACGACTACGATAAAAAAATATTTGTGCTTTCTAAATCTTAATAAAAATATACGGACGCGATAAGTAAATTGGCCGTCTATTTGTAAGAGATTAGAAAGTTAAATAAAAAGGTTTTACATTAAATGCCGACTAAACATAATGCGGTTCATTGTGATAGAGTTTTTTTACTTTTTGGTATATCAACCCATTAAGGGATGACTTTTTCTGTTTGAATATCTGAGAATCACAAAGCTGGAAAAAATGCCGCATGTGTGAATAGAAAATACAAAGTAAAAAGTCTATGAAAATTCGCATATTTCCTGCAATACATTTTAATTACGCCAAAAAATAAACAATGCTCGAAACTTCTGTTTTACCGACCCACGAAAACCGCCACTCGGTTATTACTATTCATTAAAACTTAATGCACATTCATAACCATAACTAGATGAAGATAAAGAGGGTAATTGTTAGTGTAATTTCTGGCACCCCCGCGATTTTCATTACCACTTTCAGTCCTAACATACATTATAATGTGGTTTAACTACGAAAATTGCATGCGACTCACATATTATATAACATTTGTTGGTTTTGTTCGTGGAGGTGGTCCCTTTGGAGGCATTCTGATGATCCCATGTGTTGGAACTTAGACGGATCATGTTCTTTCACCCCTCTAGATGCCATAGAAAATCGGAGGTGAGTCAACACACCCACCCCTGTTAATAACAAACGAAAGCATTCTAATCTAATAGATTTAGTTTAGTTGCTGAGGCGAAGAAATTCGTTGGGCTGTAAAAATATCGGTTGCAAAGAATAAGCTGCCCGTCAAAATAAACTCTAATATGTAGAAGAGTGCAATATTACGAGGGTGAGGGATGGTATTTAATTGAATCCGTCATATTATTGTAATTCAGTTGCGGTATTATCATTTCGTTTTTGAATAAATTTTCCATATCGATAACTTATACTTGTATTATTTGTAAATATCTGTGTAGACATAAATTAGTCTACAAATTTCCAAATTGATATAGATGTTAAACAATTATTAAAATTTACAACCATATTTATATCAAATAAATATTAGATTGTGAATAAAAGTTCAACGACACATTCTTATATATAAATTTCTACTTGAACAAATCTTCAATAGAGTCTGAGGGCGGTCTTGGAACGACACATTAACATTAACAGTAAAGCGCACGCCGTTATCAACACTTATAAGTAAAGTAAATACCCATCCATTATCAAGCTGGCGCCGTGTAACACACGAACTTTGGTATCTAAATGTAACTTCATAGGAATAGAAATGCCCAAACGATTTATATGTGGTTCTATGGCTGTTTCAATGTATTATTGTATGTGTGTAGTGTGTGTTTTATAAGATGCACTTGTAACACAATGGAGGGCATACATATTACCATTCTCTAGTTTAGGGGGCTAGTAAAGTTTCTCCGCCACGGGGGATTCCGGAGAGGGTCAAGATCGCACCCTGTCCGCACCACCCCAGGGCTCCAATAGGAACACTGCAGGAGGTGTAAATACACTTGGTTTCGTTATAACCGTAAAATGAAATGTATACCATAGTTGGGTTTTCACTTCACAAATTAAATTCAAGAGTATACCGAATGAATTTTTTAAAACGAGTTTTTCATTTCTCGTTTTGGGAATTGTTTTGAGAGTGCAGCTGTTCTTGTATAGAAATTTAATAACATTGAAACATTGTTTTATTGTTTTTAAATTGGACTTGTATGTTGTTTCGTTTTTTCAAAGAAAATTTTGTAATTTTAATATAAGCATTCCAATTGAAAATGTTTCTATTTATTGTTGCATGAAAATTACACAAAGTGATATAAGATTTGTATAAAAGTATAAATGTTGGACAGATTTTTATATAATAAAATATGTACGACGAATTTTGTACAGAATTAAATTTTTACGGAATATATTAATGATGTGGACATAAATTTCAACTAATTTCACACAAAGTTCCCTTTGACTTTTATTTGTCTGTCACCACCACAACGTTTCAACCCCCTACACGAACATTATAAAACAACAAAGGGATACTAATGTTAAATATTTAATGAAATTGATGGAAATATACACAAAGAAATGAAAACTATTGTACACAAAAGATAAAGAGAAATATTTTATAATTGAACAGGACATGTTATTTGCTTTTTATGGATAATGTACTCATACAAATACACATACTCGTATGTGCTCGTAAACAAGAGCTTTCCACAATTTTTGCCTGTGCAAAATTAGAATTTTATAAATTCTCTTTCAAAATGCCGACGAACTCGTATTATTTATAATATACTATAGAGTGAATGTCACATTTAACTTTGTTATAGATATTTTTACTTGTAAGTTAATAACCAATACAATTTTAGTAATAAAAGTATGTACATATTTCAAAATTTGTAGCACAGATATAATTTTATGTTTGTTTATACGATAAAGCCTGTACACGTACGTATAAAATAAATACTAAAATATATAAAACGAACATGTGACATATTATTTTACGACACAATACCTATATTACTTGTCCCGATTGAAACCTTTTATTGGTTCATATATGTGATTTATTTATCTACCTCGCAATACTAAATCCATAGTCAACATATGACCTATTTTTAACTGTCCCTATTTACACGTGCACTTCCTACATACAATAGTGTATTACCAAAGGATGGACAAAACCTTCCAGATGTGTAGCATGTAGTTTTATATGACTTATCCACTATTTTCAATGTTATTGCAAACGTGCACCCCCTTGTAATATATTATTGTATGCACAGATACATTAATTCCCCTTTAGATTGTGCAAAATAGCTCCAAGTGAGATTAGTGTTTGAATGTTAAGCATTAGAATATTCAATAAAATATGTCAGTAATATGAGCTGTGTGTTTGAATTGTTAGACGCTAATTGTGGATAAACTGTTCAAATATTAGCATACTTTCCTTTTGTGTGTATGCACATCCTTTCTAAATAGAATGAATGTTGTAGAATCGAATAATAATGGATTATTTTGTTCAATTACTGAAATGATTCGTATATTTACATTTGTGGGTATATCATTAATCTTTTTTAGTCTTGTTGTTCCTTTGGAAATCATATATACAACTACATAATATATAAATTTGAAATCCAGAGAAAAATATACGAGAGAATACGTATGCAACATGAATCGAATATAAAATTGAAGACAAGATATAAGATATACACATATATAGGTAATAAGAAAACCTTATAAGAGAAGATTTACATAACAATAGTTGATTTCATTGAATTTACACTTCAAGTAGACTAGCGAATTTATTCAGAGAAATCTATTTGCCAACATGAAATAAGTTTTCTATACAATTTAGAGTACTCGTATTTCATTATTATTTTACAATAAAAGATTTCAACCTTATAAACTCACCCCTTTCAACTTTCTTATATATAGTTTTAATGGGGTGCATATTGTTCCATTGTGTTATTAAAATGCACCCTGTTGAAAGACAAGGCGGTACCTGCATATTATATTTTACAACAAATTATAGTCGTGGTAGTATTTTTCGTATTATTTTCAATAGATGTGAACAAGTCGTTTTGGATCTAGTTGCTTTTAAAACAGCAGTTAAGCAGAAACTTCAACAATTTTCTAATAAAACTTCGATTTATTTAATAGATTCTAAAATTCATACCACATTCAAAACCATTCTTGTGGAAGACAAGATAATACCAACATTGCATATCGCGTGACTTCAATATGCACGAAATTTGTGAATATAATCCCTATGTAAATTATAAAAGGAAAATAAAATATAGCCTTCATTTATATATACCTGAATTTTGTTTCGGTTAAATTGAGTTTAGATAATGGTAGTACATCTTGTTGATGCATTACTTCTATTAATGTTATAGGATGAGGAGAACACTCTTTCATAATACAAGAATTATTTATTGTTCAATTACCATCTTCATGTCAAGTCATCTTTAGTCTCTGATCTTAAACGACCATAAATTTTTTTTGTCAAAATTTTAAACGAAAAACTTTTTTTTATCAATTAAAAATACCTGTTTATCTTATTGGAAAAAAAAATCAATTTACTTGAAGGGAATTCAAATGGGCGAACCCTAAACTGTCGAACCTTGTAGATTTTACCTGTTTTTCTAATAAATAAGCCAAGAGGAAACCATTGTGTAAATCATACAGGTTGCTAAGGCTAATTTATCGAGCGATTCATTTGTTTTGTGTAATAATGGTTGTCGGTAAGGGAATGGAGGGTTATGTAAATAGGAACATATTTCCAATTTGTTAGTGAAACAGACTCCCCGTGGGCTGTTGGTGCCGTTCCTTATGCTCGTTTGTTCTACCATAAAAGCCTAGCTGTGTCTAAGGTCCTTAGTGAATGGGGCTCCTTGCAAACTCGTTTCCGGAAAAGGATGTGTTTTAGTTGTTGCTTTGTGAATATTTGTCACTTTGTTTAGAGAGGTTGCTTAAAAATACTGCAAATAGACTTTCCTGGTACCCGCTTACCTTTTTCTGTACTGCGTATATTTTCATTTTATTCTTCCAAGAACGGTAATTGAAAAATAAAATGCGCTGAAACAATGTTGCACTTTTACCACTTTTTATCTCGTAAATGTTTCGCTGAATGGAAAAGCAAACAAATTGAATCCATATACATATATTGTGTTCATTTTATTTGATAAAATTTTAATACCCTTATTTTAAAGAAACAAGTTGCTCTTTTATTATTTTTACTGTATCAATATGCACCCTTAATGGTTATACAAATTAAAAACGCTATCAACGCCCTAAAGGTATTTAAAAAATTTTTATTTGCATATGTGATTATTAATTACTACAAAAAGCAGATGCGATGATCGTTTCCCACATGACGGCAAACATAATTAGCATTAAAAAGCGAATCCTTATTAAAATTTCAAAATATAACCACTTATGAATGCTGTAAACATTAATACATATTTAAGTTATGACGATTATATTCGACGAAAAAAACAAGTAATAAACATATATTACAATTGAATTGATTGTAAAGAATTGTTTTGTTGATACAGTGAGATCAGCAAAACATGAAAAAAATAATAATGTGCTGTCATATTACAAGATTTCTCCAATAGAATGGAATGTTAGAAGTAGGTGTTTTGACAGAAACATATTTCACGTTTTTATATTACGATTCCTATTGATTTTTCTATTAGAACGAAATAATTGTATGACGATAATAATAATAATGATGATGATGATGGCAATGGCGTAGAAACAATTCAACAATATTAAAGTGAACCGATGAAAATAACACGCTTTGTAGCACCATAAACGTATAAGTAGAATTGGCAGATAATTTCAGTTGATTGCACATTGTAACTGCAAGTATAAAGCTTATGTGTAAGAACGTCAACAAAGTGTCGCAGATGCCGTCTATATTCACTGTACAATTTCTGGATTTGTGTGGAACGAACACATGGTGTGCTCGTAATACCGTATACTGTCTTCTTAGATGTTGTATAAATTCACCAGAGATCGTAATATCTTGGTAGGACATGATGTCCCAAAACAATATAACTTGTCATATTCCAAAACGTGGAAGCAACTATTTGGAATTTTCGTTGATTGCAACTGAAAGTTTCTTCTCAAGTCATATACGAAATTAATTATATACGAGTATATATCTTCATAAATAATTTATATATGAGTTTTTGGGTCGCCAAACAAAAAGATCGTATTTCTAATACATAAAGATTGCATTATCAGAAAATGTTGGCTACTTTATTTGGAGATTTTATGTAAGAACACATCCTTAAATCACTCCTCTTAATTTACATATAAGCTATAAAAAGTATAAACGTTCTTTAACCTGCTACTAAGCCAGATAATATAAACATGTACACATTCAACCATTATAAATCAATTGTATCACCATTGTAAATTATTACAACAATGTATTCTAGTTTTATATTTATTTTTTTCTTACTAGCTATAAAAACTTAATATGACATGGCTCATATTGTATGAAATCATGGGAAAGTATAGGTGATAAATATAATGAACCAACAATGTTATCTGGGAAATATTTAAAATTTTATTTACAGATTGCCTATGTAAAATGTAAACAATGAGTTCTTTAACTCTTCCTCTAATCTAAACTAAATGATCACTTGAATGCCATGTAAAAGTGTTTATTTGTAAAGCGGTACATGTTTTCGTATTTAATTATATACATGCTTAGTAAAATGCCCATAAATTATGACATACGGTAGCAACTAAATAAAATAAATTATTGTAAATAATTAGCCTAAACGTAAGTTGGCTCTTGTCCATATGTTGCAGCTGGTTGCAGCTTTAAACACCTAAGGTGTGTTTTTCTTCTTTTGAATTTCTTTAAGTTTGTTGAACATTCACGTTGAAATTGGTTTTTGTAATGTAACATCTTTATTGTACTGAATATAAAAAACACGGACTTTCTCTTTATGAGTAAGTGGTTACAAAAATATTTGCTGACAGTCTCATTGTCGACATTAAACATGCAAAATGTAACATAAACATTTAATAAATCACAACTTCAGGGCTAGGCCTGTATTATTATAGTCACGATTTTATATTTTAAAACAAAAATTGTTTATTATTTGACATAGAAAACTGGTCCTAAATATTCAAATTTTAATTTATAATCTACTAAATAATTGTGTGAACGTTAAACCCGGAAAATTGACATAAAATATCATTAATGGATAACTGTAACCATTACTGTGTAAATATTTACCATAAATGCAATTTCCGTTTCGAACTTATCTCATTTTAAACATATGTATATCAAAACTGTCTGTTTGGAGATGTTTAACAAAGTGATTGTTATCTATTTCAATGTAAAAATATTACTCCTATGTATTTACTTAAAAATTCGTTTATTTGTTGTTTGACAATAGCATGATAAAGTTTTACTCTAAACAAACACATTGCACCTTTTTATTAGTTTTATTATTTTTTATTTAGGTAGGTGATTCTGTAATCCAAATAACGATTGAATTAGTTTTTTTACGTTTTTCGTATATACATATATTCAATCCAAATACAGTAGAACAAGTATTTTATTTCACTTGTTGTACATTCTACTGTCAGTTTTTGCCAATTTTATCATAAAATCAGTGTTCCTTGTATGGTTTTCAGCTACAAAACAGTAAACACATGTAATTGTATTTAAATATAATGCAAAATATATATATAATAGGAGTTGAGATCGAAAAGCGGGCAACGAACAAGAAATGGACTTTAAACATTTTCGCGGTTTAGCTATATGTATACCTATATACCGTATCACCCTCTCGGGAAATCAATTGATTGAATTTTACTATCGATCTGAATGACACTTTCATGTGAATGTGGAATATGCTCGAGGTTATAAGCATGTGTATATATTTGTGTGTATGTGTCTGTGCAGCTTAAAATGTTGTTTACACATCAAATAACCAATTTTCGATCAGTTGAAATTGGCCCATGCACGAAACATTGTAATACCTATACATATTTACTTTATCAACTAGAAAATATTTGTCTATAAAAATGCGCGTTTTTTTTTCGAAATAAAAATTAATTTGTTAACATTAAGCTAAAGCTCTTCTCTTTAAAAAAAAAATTCCTCTGACAATGTAATAAATACTTTGCAGGCTTAAAAACTAATAAAAGAGTCAGAAAAGGTCTGTTAACGAATTTTTTAATTACAAGTTCATTTGTTTTGCTCAAAGCATCATCAACCAATTCGTTTGGCATTTTATATTGTTGGAATGATTAAAGTGAAAAATTATACTTTCTCATTCTAATTGTATACCAATTATTTAGTATAATTTGACATTTAAAATTAAATGTGTGCTGACATGGTAGTAATTTACTGTTATAATTTCGTCCTTGCATGTTGATTTGACTGACTCTCACCAATGTATACCGTGTACTATAATATTGTTACGAGAGAGTCCTCCCTTTGCTGTGACGAGAACGGGTGGCAGTTCGTTGAAGGAGTTTTGGTGGTAGTGCTGGGTACCAGCAAGCATCTAGCGTAAATATGCGATCATTCAACGTCCATCAAACTGTCAGAGTGTGAAAGACGCACGCACAGTCATCTTCACTCTCCAGGGGGGCTTAATACATCACCTTCCTGTGCAATATTGTTTATGTCTGCACACTGCACAACTAAACTCTTTTTTTCCACCAAATTGTTTTCCCATACTTTGACAACCGGAAAACTATATTGTATTCATATATATATGTTGAATATTGTTTCTGTGTGCATGTTGTGATAAATAGTCGAACATTATTTGTATTGTGCGCCCATTGCTATGGGCTTCCATTTGCAATTGGATCGACTGATGATATAGGATGTAATGTTTTCCATTTCTGACTTTAGTTTTGGCTTTTAAATAATAGCTAAACATTTGTCTTGTACGAAAAATTTCACTGTCAACATGATCCATTAGGGCGCTATTCTTATTTATTTGAAACAATATTTTCAGCAAGCTTTTCATCGAATATATTTTTTATTGTAAAAAAAATCGTGTTCTAACTAAAATCAATATGTGTGTAGATAATAAACTGACATGCTGTTTTGATAGGACCATACACTACTTAATCCTAAACCATCACATGAACCCTTTTCAACCAGAAAATGATTATAGATGCTTTTATAGAAACTTTACCACATATTCAAAATGTATATATACTTACCTACATAAAATAGACATAGGTATGTTTAAATGTTTAATATAATCAAAATTTTGTTAAAACAAATTGCAAACCTGTCATCTACTGTGGAATATCTCGAATAGTGGAATAATATAAGCCTTTGCTGACACTTTGTAATACAAATGTGAATGTAAACTATTAATGAACCGGGACCAGTTTTGTTAATGCAGTGAATAGTTGATGAGCTTACGAGAAGGGAAAAGCTCTGAGCCTGATGTGAATATGAAACATACATAGACATATATACGAATAAATACAGCACAGAACAAAATTAACAACAATGCTAACTTATTTTACATAGTATACTCATTTGTAAACCGCTACTATTTTGTTATTATTGAGCCAACACAGTTGGCAGGTGAGATATTGGTTTCGTCAGCAAAATGAAGCATGTAATGTGCCACCCCCCAAATGTTCCAATAGACGCTGACTGATGTATATTCTTCTATTGCGGATACATTCCTAGTATACTTACTTGAAGCATCGTTTAATGTACCGATTCAGATGATATACGCCTTTACAATTACATTATTATTTACGCGTAAACGCGTCACCCTACAAAATTTACCCTGTTTTGTTGTACTAATATTTACTAATAAATTCAATTACGTTCAATTTATATAACTATTTACTTAGAAATTTGCTTAACAAACAAAATAATTTATACATACATTTGCTGTATATGTTGTGATTCATAATAATATAGCTAAGGTCTGTCCGGCACATAATTGCCGGTCTGATTGTAAATGTCACAATTATAAATAGAAAATAGAAAAAGGTAGAATATATTTTTCATATTTCATGAAAAATGGGATAGGCATATTTAAGGGGTTACCAGGCTGGCATAGTTTACAATTTCCAAAGAATTTATTAGTATTTAGGAGGGTACTTGTAGAAGGTGTAAACCATTGAATTAGCTAATAAGCAATTACTATTAATCTTAAACTAATTTGACAAATTACACAATATTTATTGTCAAGAAATATCTATTGGTTCATAGAAAGTAATAAATCATATTTAAGTTTTATTGCTCAAGAGGTAAGTATATAGCGGACACAGTGTAGGTATGTAATTTTATTGCACACACATTTTCACACAACACCTGTTATAATTCTGTTGGCTTGTTGCCGTTTTGACAAACTAGATAAATTTTTTGTTATCGTGTGTGCCAAAATGTTTGAAGAAATTTCCCCAATTATTTATCTGACAAGATTGATTAAGTATTGCGAATCATTTCTCAAAATAACTGAAACCGGGCCATTGTTGTTAGAACAGAACTGTGCAATTGTTCCTGCAACCGCCATTTGCAGGAGAAATGGTTCTTTTGTTCACGGTAATTGAATCTGCAGACAATTGTTTGGCTCAGCTTTGTCAGATTGTATAAACGTTACCTAGAATCGAAATCAATTAGCCGCAAGTTGTATCTTGGAATTCAATAAGACTACTATACAATATAGTTCCACTATATCCCTTTATAAATTACTATTCATAATAATTTAATAATATATAAATGCTTAAGTTAAATACATTGTTAACATTCTGCAATAGTGTACATATAACTTCTGTTATTATACTTTTTTTTGGTGCATTTAATTTAATGTACAAACTTGATTAGATTACAGACACTAACTTATTTGAATTCTTAGAGCAGAAACAATCTTTTGTCTTCCTTAGTTATAAATGTGGAGAAGTGAATATTTTACTACCCGACAGGAAATTTTCTTAAAGTTAAACTTTGCATGAGCTATATCTTATAAATTAGGTTTGCATAACATTATTATAAAGTTAGTGTTGATTTAAGTTATTTCAGATTTTGCTTATAATTTAATGCATTTGTACTTAGAGTGACGTGAGGGATTGTGCCATTCCATTACTTCAATTTTAATTAAACAAAAAATTTTATTAAATAAAACTGAACCCTTGAACAGGAATGATTTATTTTGTAACAAACATTTTATAAAGGCAATGAAAGCTTTTGATTTTCAACGACAACAATTATTAATTAATACTGACGACGGAAAAATTAATATTCATTTCATTGTTAGCCACAGATGCTTTTCAAGATATTATGATGACTTTATCTTATCACTGTACCATTGTAAACCATCCCTTTACCAATGCTGCCAGTGATATGCAATGTGAACATTTCACGTAAACAGACTACTTGTATTAATTAAACTGATAATAAGGGTGCGTAAGGGACATCGTCAATCAAGGCACTATAATTAATGGCCGTAATATTGCATAAACTAGCACCATCTGTGCACATTTAAAATTCATAGCTGTCTATAGGATAATCCATCAAGAGAACTCATTATAGGGGTTAAAATGAACAATTTTGCACAATATTTACAAGGATTATAAAATGAACAAATTTTACACCTGGTTTAATTACTTTTTTAATGACATTTTGTACTATTTCATTTAATATATGGCATTGTGGTTGTTGTTAATTTGAAATAATTATGTATTTTGGTTGGATTATATCAGTTTTTATGGCGCACATTTTACGATAAATCAAGATATAAAGTTTCTTATGCTTTCTTTGAGGTGCTTGAAAAAAAATGAGTTTCACTCATTGTTAAGCTTCGTTATATTATGTTGAATATCATTCTTTGGCTCCTACCGCAACAAATTAGAACATGTGCTCCGTGTATCTTCCAAAGCAACTACATGCTTTCGCTTTTAGCAGTAAACAAACAAGCAACTTGTATTGTCTCGTGGGAGTCTCTTTGGCTAATCTTGAGTAATGTCTTTGAGTAAAAGATCTTTAACTCTTTTGTAATAAGGACAAACCTGCCACGTACTTTTTAGGACAAAAAGGTTTTTTATTCGACTCTAAGTAAAATCATTTCTTGGAAACGTAAAGCTGGTTTTTACTCTTATATTTTTCAACTTATTCGATATATAAAATTTATATATGAGAATATAATACGTGTATTCAGAGTGAATGAAGGCGATGAGTACTATATAAGAGGTCTGTTATTACTTTCTATACATTGAGCAGAGTATTACGGCATTAAAAATTACAAAAAGTAATACAAATACTCTTATTTTAAACTTCTTAAATATAACTGTTACACTATATAGCGAGTTTAAAGGTAAAAGTTTAAATCTGTATGGTACACGTATAACAGCTTATTTAGATTTTAAAACAAAAGTGCAGTCGGTAATTTAGCGGACTGAACTTTTAAGTGGTTTAGGAAGCTTTCTAAAAAAGTTACAGTGCATTAACTTTTTCCTGTTGTAATTTATTTTGTAGAAAAATACATGAAAATCCACTATAATCACTAGACAATGGACCAATGCCGTAATAAGGATTAAAGATTTATGGGTATTCGTCACCGAAATGTAGCAAGAATGTACGATCAATCAGTGTCTATCAATTATATGTCAAAGTGTATATAAATTGTAATGTAACCACTGGCTTCTGCTGGTCAACAGCTGAACATTGTAGCATTTGCAACATCAGCAACTATATATCCAAGTAATTTATTATTCCTAATACCTTAAACAGTCATTTAAGTAATAGTAATAATTAATAATAATGTCAAATAGTTTTCTATAAAATAACTTTCACGATCTGATTAAACGATCACTTTAATTGAGAGTAGATCGTATCTAAAGTTGATAGAATTGAGTGTTCGATCTGATGATTTCCCGCGAGTGTAATATAAACGTTTCAACATTTGGTGAGGTGTGTCCAAAGACCTCAAACCATTTTTCCCTAAGCGACCTGGATAAGACGATGTATATATGTCATTTTAAACAAAATTGCGCTACTTTCATTCATTATTAATTTTACTTACAAAACAAACTTATCTTAAAAATACTTTACAAGTATCAACAGAAAAAATTATTACTGAATAAAAATTCTATTAAAGGAATTTTATGTTACTCTAGATATATGTATAGATATTTTTAGTATTCCCACTGGCTCAAAGTTATCCATCAAGTCTCGGTTACATTACATTTCAAATTTTATGTTGCTTGTAAAACGTAAACGTAAAATGTAGAGGGTACTTAAGGAAAATTATATTTCTGGTGGTGTATACCTTGTAAAATGCACCATACAGTTGCTACATTTTTGGTATTCCCACATTTTATTAAAACGTCTTTTGATATTGAATGTTTACATTTAAAAATGCCAGCTATAATTACGATTATACGATTTACACGTCGACGTTGTTATGCACGCTTAATTAAGTTTGTCTAACAAATTCGAAGAAATATTCCAAATTGATCAAAATAAATAAGGTATATCCAGATAGGGCTAATTTACGAGGGGCAGATTTAACTAAATAATACAAACATACACAACAATCAAATCTATGCAGTTGGGGATGAATCGAATAGTTGTCGCACCCGCGGCGTTCTTCAGCATTTTCACCATAGACCATGAGTCACCCTCACCCTAATACCTTAAGCCACCCTGGGGGTCAAATGAAAACCATGCTATATTCGCGACATGAATAAGAACAATATTTCTACAACACAGATGCTTCCGGTACATTCAAATCAGTATTATTATATAATGCCCGATTATAAATGAACAAAAAAATGTTCGTTCGTTTGAAAAATTTCTACATACAGCAAGACTTATACATTTAAAGACAAAATAAATAATATAAAAAAATTGTTTTCCTAATTACACGAAATGTGTATCGTATTATAAAATGTTTTTTAAATTGGCTTATGAGATAAAGGATTGTTGTATATGCATTGCAAGTATATGCGTATACTTACCTTTATAAGCGGCTTATGCATTTAAATTTGTCTACATGAACGAAGATAAGCATTTATTTATTTGAATCCGAACAAAAAATGTTTTTTTAAATGTCTGCTGTGTAGAACATTAAATACACTAACACAAAAATATTTAGATTATTTTCTTGTAGCTGCCGCCTACATCAGTTACTTATATTTTAAAATAAACTATAATTTTGTTTGACATTAAAAAGATGTTTTCTTAAGAACGAACTTAAAAACAAAGAAATACAAATAAATATTTTCTACGAAAATGATTTTTCCGTTAAATAATTCAATCCAATAAATACAGAACAAAGTTTACTCTAATTGTTCAACAAGTTCAATAATAGAGATAAGGAGAGGACTTTATCTCTCCCTTGCACAATAAATGTGAAATACACGGAAATTCATTCTTCTATTACACAGTATTCTCGTATATATGTATAACATACATATGTAGAAAAAAGGCCATGAAAAGAACTTGAAAAGAAATCCATATAAGAAAAATGAATGGGAATTCAAAAAGCACATGAACGTTCATTGAAATGGCGTGTGTTTGTGTGAAATTTGCCTCTATATATAACATATAGATAAGCGCATCCCTCATTATAAGATACCCGAGGCGTTGCAAACTTACTTTATTATTCCGGTACATCAGTGATTCAGCACAAACCGCGAATATAGCAGCTTTTCAATGGACATCATTTTTCTTTGCCCTTATTATTACGTTCCTTCTCCGAATGCGAGTATATTCATTGTTTTTTTTTCTCCTTTTCGCCTTTTTCTCCAGTACAGTTTCTATTCAACAACCCATTTACCGTTGAATTTATTAAATATATCAAATTTATTTCGTATTATCAAAAGTAGTTTTTGTACTGTGTGGAGCCGAGAGAACCCTCATTAATATAAAGAAATAAATAATACATTTAGGTTCATGAATGGACCACTAAAGGAAAATTAATTATTGTTGGAAAGTGTTGCCTAACAATTGAAACACGCAATTTTGTTGTGAGTTTCTTTGAATTCCTTACAAAAACAATACCAGAAAATTATGGAAACAGAAAACAACAACTAATCACCCTCGTATAATTTAAATGAATGTTATTTTCTATAAAAATACAATGAAATTCTCGGAAATTTATTAGTTAGTCTCTTATTACAATGTGGAAACACGATTTCTGATCATTGAATCAAACAAATTAAGTGCATTTTTCTGTTTACACAGCAAAATTCGTTAAATCCATAATGCAACATATAAATTATTGGAAACATTTTCTAACTTGGAAGATTATACAAACGATAATTTAAGATGTTTACGCTAACATAACAAATGTCGTAGATTTAAAGTTAATATAAAACTTTCGTATTATTGTAAACTTTGTATAATATGCATTAGAATGGTGTAATGCTTGAATACCTTTCAATTTTTAAATGAACACCAACTTCAAACATTATGTAAATACGTATGTTACATATAGACGTATTAAATTATACGACGACATATCCAACTTATTAGCAAACGTATAAAGGTACAAAGGAATCCAATTTAATAATTTCGTGTTTGAAATAAATTCAATTAAATATGGAAATAAAATTCACACAGAAACGGATGTTGTGTGTTAGCCAGTCCCTAAAAGAAAAAAAAGGAAATTGGGAGATTTTGTTTAGACTACGAGATGGTGCATCAGTGGATTTATGTGGATATAAATATGCAAGACACATTCATTATATCAAATTTCACCACAAAAATTATTGACTACCTTTTTAAGATTTATAGTATTATATTACGTGTCTTCATATTGCAGCAAACTACAAAAAATATTGTGAAACTTCATGCATAAAATTTAACTTAATTATTATATTTTCACTCGATTATTGATCGTCAGTCATTAATATTGTTAAAAAATATAAATTTACTTAAAATTTAATAATGCAAGATAAAAGAGTAGAATTTTTTCTATTCGTGTTGAATTTTCTTGTATATTTTATCTGGCAATGGGAAACATAAAGTGAATAATGTAACAACAAAAATTTGTTTGAAGTTTAATTCATTAGTGTCTCTGTATATGTGTTTTCCAAAGTCATATATAATTTATGCGATGTTAAAAGAATTCCAAAAAAAAAATCGACATGCTAATGATGTACTTGGCTCATGTTTCACCGGCCAGATAACGTAATTTTTCTACTATTCGATGCCAGCAGGACGTTGACAACACAAGAAAAATTATTTATCACTAATTTTAAATAATACTCATTCGTTTTACATTCTATAAACGAAACATAACTAATAGCATAATATGTACAATGTGAAATTTGGTTACGAACCGATTTGGCAATTTATATTAAAATTAGAAATTTTTTATTCAATTTAAAAACTGTATAAAAAATTTCAGTTTTAATTAAACGGAAGTCGTCTCAACTTTAACTAATATTTTTGTGTTGTTCAGGTGAAACTTTTTTAAATATATAAAATAGGAAAGCTCCGAACCAGCTTAATTAAATTTTACTTATTTTCAATTGAGAAACTTTGATTAAAATGTATGGTTTTTT
>SSSI01001823.1:89967-130768 GCA_004796505.1 Oryzaephilus surinamensis
AAACGGCGCCTCATAGACTATTGACAAATAAAGTACCACATTCTGCCACGCAGCCACGACGACAGCGCCGAATTAAATTGATAGATTGAAATTTCTAAACAGTCTATTTAATTCAACCAACATTTTATACAAACAATCAAATAAATACAATCGTACAAAATGTTAGTTTTAAATTTAAAAACAATCATTTTAATTCTTTCATTGTAATATAACGAATTTATTTGTTTATTGAATAAAAATGATTGTTGAATTAAATTGATAGTTTGAAATTTGTAAACAGTCATATTAATTCAATACTATTTTTATGTTATAATGTAAAAGATTGTTGAATTAATATGATTGTTTAAAAATTTCAAACTATCATTTTAATTCAACAAACACTTTTATTCAATGATCAAATAAATTCGTTATATTATTAGGAAAGAATTAATATGTTTGTTTGTAAATTTCAAACTAACATTTTAATATAATAGTATTGTACGAATTTATTTGATTATTGAATAAAAATGTTTGTTTAATTAAATGGATAGTTTGAAATTTTTAAACAATCATATTAATTCAATACTATTTTTATGTTATAATGTAAAACATTGTTGAATTAATATGACTGTTTAAAATTTTCAAACTATCAATTTAATTAAACAAACATTTTTATTCAATAAACAAATAAATTCGTTACATTATTAAGAAAGAATTAAAATGTTTGTTTGAAAATCTAAAACAAACATTTCTTGTGATTATTATTTATTTGATAGTTTATATAAAATATTTGTTGAATTAAATAGATTGTTTAAGAATTTCAAACTGTCAATTTAATAGGTTCTTATTTATATGATTGTTTAATACTTTGGAAAAAGATGAAACGTTTTTCTTCATGTATCATTTTAAATAGACATAAAATTTTAAAAAGTCAATTTAATTGTGACAAAATAAATAAAGTAACATTTAAAATAAAGTATTATATTTATATATAATAAAAAGTAAAACGGCGTTCCATATACTTGGCTCATGTTTCACCGGCCAGATAACGTAATTTTTCTACTATTCGATGCCAGCAGGACGTTGACAACACAAGAAAAATTATTTATCACTAATTTTAAATAATACTCATTCGTTTTACATTCTATAAACGAAACATAACTAATAGCATAATATGTACAATGTGAAATTTGGTTACGAACCGATTTGGCAATTTATATTAAAATTAGAAATTTTTTATTCAATTTAAAAACTGTATAAAAAATTTCAGTTTTAATTAAACGGAAGTCGTCTCAACTTTAACTAATATTTTTGTGTTGTTCAGGTGAAACTTTTTTAAATATATAAAATAGGAAAGCTCCGAACCAGCTTAATTAAATTTTACTTATTTTCAATTGAGAAACTTTGATTAAAATGTATGGTTTACTATACATATATAGTTAATTTAAACTACGCAACCTGAGAACATCAAATTATGATTACATCCTGTAAATAAAATATTAATCTTAACTTTTTTTTGTGGTTTATTCCACACATATTATCCGATAATATTAAAAAGCTTTTCTATACATTATTCCTTTGAGCTGTTTGCGTTATATTGGACTTTATTAGAAAAAGTTTTCACATTATCGGCGGTTTGATAACAAGTTTGTTCGGCATGCTACATAATAATTAGCCAATAGCGTGCAAGTTTCATTCGGTCGATACAGGTACATATTATTATTTCTACCCTACCTGTATTATAAAGCTTTTCAATGTATATGTGAGCTTGATTTTGAGGAATAATTGAGGCGAGCAACATGCGCAACGGGAAGTACGCGTACAATATTCATGTTTAAACTGGCAATTTCATCAAAACACAATCATATTCGCGAATATTAATAAATGAAACATTAACAAGTGCCTGTATAGTTTGAACCAACAAATATAATATAATTTGTGGAATTTATGAATTAAAAATACCCAAATATCCACAAAATTTTGCTGTTGAAAAAACCTGCAAATATTTTAATAAAACCCTTTTGTTAAAATGAAAATATTGTTAAACATACACTCGTCTACCTACTAAAACAAATTTAACATTCCAGAAACAAATGTGCTCCACATATACACCTACTTATATACGCCAGCCCCTAACATATCTGCCCAACTATCTACCCTTATATGTGTACGTCTATACTGTACTATAATAAGCCGTAGTGTTGTTATTCTAGTAGTCGAGGCTGTTAAAAACAGAAGCAAAAGCATCATCCTCGTATATAGTCCGCACCATTGAATCGAGAATTCCGTGCAAGTTTTGCTTTTTAACAATCCGAGCTTTGCAAACAGGGAATGTAATGAAAGCAACCGCGCAGTTATGTCAAACAGTTGTTCGCTCTCAGGTATGAATTCCATAACGGCCTTTATGCAGCAGGCGGATTTAATTAGAAAATTCCTACAGAGTTCGTTTACTTTCAGCCCTCATGGTTCGTTATATGGAAAACCGTCATCCAAACCATGCCTATTTTTATTTTAATATTATTTCATCATATATACATGTATATGTGTACCACATATAGTACTATTCAAATTGCATCAATAATTTTGGCATATATTGTGAAATTGTTAGAATTCCTATTCCCTACAAGTAATTTTTTGTATTAATAAGCCAAATTATATCAGTTCGGCATATACTTACTTCTCGAGCAATAAAACTTAAAAATGATTTGTTACTTATTAGTATTACTTTCTACGAACCCATAGATGAAGCCATAATAGTGTTAAAGCAAATGTTTTGGAACAGTAAATTGTATGTATTGCCTAATTCGTCAAATTAGTGTAAGACTATTGATTATTTAAGATCTTCCACCCCCTAGGAATTATTTAAAAATTTAAGAAATTGTAAACTTAGCCCGTCTGGTAACACCTTAAATATACCTAACACATTTTGCCCCAAATGCAATCCAAATATTCTATCTTTTTCTATTTTCTATTAATAATTGTGACATTTACAACCAGACCGACAAGTATACGATGAACAGATTATAATATATATTTCCGCCATATACTGTTTTTATGTAAAGAAAAATGATGGAAATCGATTGTAATAAAGTTGTTTCAAACTTTAATATTTTTTCATACTATTTGACTAATAATGCAGTAGAATAATACAATGTAGCAAATAATTAATAATTGGTAAATATTTTATAAGACATGTTGAGACAGTTTAAAACAAGAACATAATTTTGCTACAATTTACAACATAATAATGTACTGAATGTGGTTTTCATGAGAAGAGGTCATTAAAGCGGAATATTTATTATTTATGGATTATAGTTTATAAGCCATCTAATCTATTCATATATATTGGGTATATATATATTTAATAAACTAGTAGGGTTGAACGTAGAGTATTTACCAGGTGTGCCCCCAAATTGCAAAAGTGGCTTAAGTAAACCATGAGGGCACAGTTTGCATAGAAACAGCTCATGCATGTATAACAAAACAGCTATTTTTGTGTTTTTGGCCAAAATATAGTGTATTAATTTTTGGTTAAGTTGGGATGGAATTAAGGGGTTGGTGAAGAGAATTCAACCAAAAACTACTAATAATTTTAATTTCATAAGTTCGGTCACGGAAGCAGCGTTTCTTGCTTAATTAATCATTCAAGAAGAGAACTGGGATTTAATTAAACCAGAAGTAGCTTGCTCGTGATGGTGAATATAGCAGACGCCACTCCAAATGTCTCGGGAGCAGTGCGGCTGGCTGTCCGCAGATCTAATGTCAAATCAGAACTGTATTATAAAGAGGCTAAAGGAGGGAAAATGGATACAAAGAGAACAGATTCCATTAAGAAATGGCTAATTTCTGTACAACTTGAAACGATATTTTGCTGAATCAATAAATTGTTAAGACAGTTGCAGACTGCTTGATAATTTTATAAGTATAATAATGTTAAAGCAAAAATGAAATATGAATATTCTGATAGCGATTCATTTAATAAAAATGTAAATTCATTCAAATTTTACGAAACCTCACTAGTTTGTATTCAGGTATTTCTTATACTTTTACAAGTTGCTCTTATAACTTTTTTTTCTCATTTTTACGCATATAATATTTTTTCTTTTGTATATGCTCCTCATATTGTTTCTTTACCTAATTCTTCAGAGACTTGATACATCAAAAAACGTTATGTGGTAGCAATACTTTTGTTATATATTCATTACAGTTAGCTTAAAAATACGAATATGTTACAAGAGAAACCATCATCTCCACTTTTTTTATCTTGAATATTACAGTAGATAATACGGAATAAACGTTAACGTGAATAATTAAAATACACTTTCGTGTAACTTACAAGTTACATATTCCTCGCAAAAGTGTAAAACAAAGAAGCAACGATATTATTCTTCCCATGTGTTAAATAAATATTTAACACAATTTTATGTTAGTGAATTAGTGCATTATATTGTTGAGCAAAGAATAATTGCCATCTTTATTACATTAATAATTAATATTTCAATTTCAACTTGCCTTCTGTACTTATATATTTTAGTATATTTTGTCAAAAACTTTATAATTATATTCGAAGTTCGAACAGATTTTGCAATAATTTAACATTCATTATATTAAGATTATAAGAGTGTAATTACAAAGAATGAGGAATACTTTTAGTAAAATAAATTATATTTCTACATAATAAAATTAATAAAGCCAGATAAATATATGTAATCATAAAATTATGTAATAGTCAACCATTCGACTTAAATTACACTATTGTAACAGTAAAAGTTAGCATTATGATGAACTTAATGGATACAATAGAGTCCCCATATCTATTTATAATTTAATGAAAATAATTCATTGTCATAAAGGAATTATTATCGTCGTGCAGTAGATGAGGTATTTGCGTGTGGTATAATTTCCATATGCCTACGTTTTCTTTATCGTAATACAGTTATTTAATTTTTTCTCCAAGAATTTATAACTTTTATTGTAGCATATGGCATTCGGTATAAGAATTCCCACTTTTAATATTAACGTTTAGATTAATAAACTCAATCTACATTCAGAAATGAACATGCATGCATTTCGAAAGAGATATGTTACAATATACATATAAACGAAATATTTAACGCACATTTCTGATCTACAAGTACGTATATTATTTTATTAGTACTATCGCGTGAGTATGACCATTGTCTATAAATAACACGTGTAATAGCTTAGCTACTTAATGGTAGTATTGTTGTGGTTATATTATGGTTAGAAAGGCCATCTTAATCATTGTGGCATGCTCGAGTATATATTTGCCCTACAGACAGTCATTAACCACTTTACGGCCATAATTAATATATTACATTAAATATATACTCGCACTTCTATATTATGTATGAAGCTGTCTATATTATCTGTTATTGAGTTGTGTTTATTAAGATTCTTCTTGACTGGAAATATTAAAATAAATATTTTTCTAAAGTTTTATATATTATGTCTCATGAATATTACTAAGATAAGAAATTTATTGTAAATTAGTAATTACAATGTGCAGATGAATACAAATTGAATATCTTGTACAAACTACCTATTATCAATTGAATTTCTAATTGAAACTTCAATTCAATCAATCTGATCACTATTAAATAAACATCATTTCGTTTTATTTGACGGAAATAGCAATTAATTCACTGAAGATCCTTATAATTGATAAAATAGCATGAACTGCACGCACAATACAAAATACTCTATATAATAACGAGTTTCATTATATGTATGTAGTGATTTTAGTATTTGATAATCTTTCACAAACTCATTAATACTTCAAATATTATTTTTGAACTACATTCGCGCACATTAAATACTTCACTTCGGTTAAATTAATTATTTAATACAAAATAAAATTTAATAAATAATGCACTGATACGAAGCAGCACATAATTATGTTTCATTAACCGCCTTGGCTATAAAACTAATTTAATAAAAATAGATAACAACAAAACTATATATTAGTCAACAAATACTATGTAGTTCTATTTTTAAAAGCTGAATCACACAACCGGTCAACTGTGATTTAGGAATCGTCTTATAACAAATTTTTTTAAAAATAATACAGTAGTACGACTTCTCTAACTCAAATCTAAAAGGATTAACGGTACCCTGTTAAAAGGTACTGTTTTAATGGGTTAAAAATTAAAATAAACCGAGTCTTACATAATAGACCTGAATTTATTAAAATCTGTAAGAATTTATTATGATGAAATATGAATAATGATTCAGTTTCTTATTTTTTATCGTTGGAACATCCTTTAGGTATAAATTTTTATTGGAATCACGCTGTATGTCTCATACTCGATCGTATATTAGTCAATAGCTATAGGAACTTTCAATGCCTTTGATATTACTCTATTAATACGTGCAGACATCTTCTTATGTGTTCTCAAAGTATGCATGTACGACATTATTCAGTCATGTCACGCATCTACTTTTATAGAGATTTTCAATATGCAGTTGACTTATTGATAAATTCTCTTAAAATGAAATATAAGTATTATATTTTATGATAAAGTTATTGGCATATCACTAGACGCAGACAAATATTTCCACCTATTTTATTTTTAAATAGTGAGAATATAAGATACAATTTGTAAAACGTTTTGTCTTGTATTAAAATGAATGTCATCTATTGAAATTCATCTGTTACAAGATAAAAATCAACGATGACATTGTAGAAGTCTCCATAACTTATATAAAAACATTATACAGAATCTCGAATTCTAAATCGAGAATGTAAACATTAATCTTTTCTTATCTAAAAGGGACATCATGGTAATTAATAAAAAGTTGAGAGAAACTGTCAGTCAATTAGTTGAGCAAAGTGTATATGAGGAGTGGTTCCTGTTCCAGGAAAAGTCTTGCAGCTTATTTAAACGTTTGGCGTGCAAGCAGTAGCAATTATCGTATTCCCTTAGCTTTGAAAACGGACTAAATGCTACGTACTTATAGGGGATTATCCCGTGCAAGTCATTGTGGTTCCACTAACAATCACAGGATTAACAATAAACTCGTAGCTGATGCTGAATTTCAATTTTATTCAATGTACTTTCAATCGACATTGAAATATACGGATATGAATAGATGCCTTTTACTCATACATGTTCGCAAATGGAAATTGACGTACACCTGCAGCCTAATTGTTTATTTCATACAGTTTTTTTCTGTTTTGCCAGCCCTTATTGTCTTAAATGTATGTGCATTTTGGCCAATGGAATTTTGGTACTCGTTTAAAATTTAAAAATATCGTGACTACGTAATAATGCCATGTAAATTTGTTCGCGTGTTGAAATGAAATCAAAAAGGATCAAACGACTGCCGTATACAAAATTCTCTCTTTCTACACTGGTGTGGTAAACTATCGAACAGCGGACGTACAGTTCGGCGCCATCCGGGAGACCCCCAGACAACAAGAACCCATTCTGCATGCGTAATTATCAATACATTTGCACTATTTGCAAATTGTTGTTTTGTAATGTCTGACCAATGGCCATATAACGAATATATAATTGCCTATAATCAATAATATATTAATAATTTATATTAAATGTTTCAGTGTAACCATTGGAATCATCATTTATAATATTATATGGTGGACGCATTATTTTATTTTGTTGGAAATATGAAAATTTTTGCACAAACAACACGTTTATATATCCCAAGTGTTATAAAATATGTTCATAGTCCTGAGTCTAAGTACACAAAAGACGTAGATATTAAAGTAAAATCCTATCCCCATACCCTAGACGACCTGGATTCTGTCAGTTTTATGAGAATTTAAAATCTTCCTCATACCTAGTACTTATAGACTCTAGCAACGCATTTGAGTGCGATCAATAAAGGGGAACAACGGGTTTGTTTTTCTATATATATATATTTATATGAGTGTGGGTGGATTTGTTTTGTTCACCAGGTGAACTTTAGATCAAAACCCATAAGAATTCTACTCTGGCATTTACTATTTTATTTTTTGCTTGTATTTATCTATTTTTTAAAACTTACAGAAATGTATTTCAGAATAGTTGTACAACTAAAAATCTATAATCCTAAAATAAAACTCCCTTCACTCATCAGATTCAGAAGGACTCAAAATCGTAAAATGAAGTTTTCATGAAAGTTATTTATTTTTTTTCATAGATTTGATCAATCAATATTGGATTTTCTCATTTTACTTCGAAGAACTAATTACTCTTTTCTATGTATCTTCTGGGTATTGATATTTATATAAGAATTCTACGTAGAAAAGTATGTAGATATATTTATGAATATGCTGTACGAGTAAATGCAAAATTGTTTTTAATAAAAGCATAAGGAAGTATTAGTAATTCTGTTATCTTACAATACAGAATCCATATGTATTACATCAATCGTCTCATCTTATTACAGCCGTCAGTCGAAATGCCACAGAAGTCTCGTGCTTCTGTGAAAATAAAATCAAAAGTCTATTGCAGCTGGTAAACAATCTGACAGGAACATCATCACTTTCCATACAAAAAACTATCAAATTACTTAGAAATATTTCAGAATATATAAATTACAGATAAAAACACATTAAAAACTTATCTAAATATAAAATATAAGCATTATTACACTCGTATAATCATAATTATTCTTTTTAATGAAAAGTATTTCGTTTTTTACTCCAACACCCACCCCATCAAGATGGTAGATGGTGTGGAATCAATGACCTCTATAAATTCAACCTAGCAGGTAGTGTAGAAAGAACAAAAAGGGCGATTCGACATTTGCATGTTAGATGAGGGCGGCAAGAAAGATAGCTTTTAACACGTCACTTGGTGTGGTGAACGTCGATACCAAATAAATTTAAATATATGGCCATACAGGGATAACAACAGTCCGAAATATTTCTCTACATGTAACAAAATTGTCATAAATTTATATGACAATGAAAAATTATAGACCATAGCTCGGTTTTCACCATTTCAATATAATAAATTATTACTGTTTCACTGCTTGATATCTGTTCAAATATTTATACCATTTTGTGCATTAATTAACCAAATTTGACCTACATATACGAGAGCATACTTATCGATCGTAAATGGCATTTAAAAAATTGGCTTGGCAATAATCTGGCCTCCTGGTGCGGGCACACAATGGCCATTCATGTTCCCTTATACGCTACTTGATATCTGCTTGACTCCAACTGACGCAGAAAATATACTAACAATACTATCCGGTATTCATATGAAACCATTCAGTCACTGCAATTACCTTTCACAAGACAGTTAGATTGATTTGTCCAGGGGTTGGTTCATGCAAGCAAACAGGGAACATATTACTGTCGACTAAACTAAACTATCCCGTATTATGCGAGTACGTCCATTGTTCGGCCGTCGACGACGACGGCATCATAGCACATCTGTCCTTGGGGAAATCTGTAGCTATTGAAGGCGGGATTATATATTAGATATAAATGCGGTGGCATCTGTGTTCGATTGCCGCCCTCAAAACGTAAACATACAATTTAATCCTCTATCCCTATTAACAATCAAAATATCAAACGAGAGAGTGTATTAAAATGTCACAAAATTTAATATTCATTTCATGTATTTATGCTTGTTGCTTTTTTTAATAAAAACTTTTACATTATGTCCTAAAATTACTTGAAAGGGAATATAAAAGTTGATGCCCAAAATAGTACGGCTTATAGCTTGCCTAATTTATGCAGACACCAGGTGCTTTGGCCACCAACCAAATTAAAAACTTAACCGTACAATGGAGAAAATAAAAAAGTTGTTATTAATCCAGTAATTATTTATAAATGTCCTATAGAAGGTGTATATAGTGTACGTATTATAAAGTTAAAAATTTTCATATGCATGTATGAATTATGCTTGGCATCAGGTGTGTAGACGGTGCTGACTAAGTCCTGCCACAGTAGTCGGAAAAGCTGGATTACATTGTATATAATCCAGGCAGAATGTATCCCCTGGGACCATCTCTGCATGTTTCTATGACAAACACAAGCTAATTCAATCCAATTTAAACTCGATAGAAATTGCACTTGACGAGGGACTAATCAGTCGTCTGTATCGAATAGTGGGATAGAGAATTATATATGTACTCGTATATATGTGAGTGGAAACACTTTGAATGCAACTCGTATTGTTTAAATCGAATTTTCGTAATTAGTTACTAATTACTAGATTTGTATGTATCTTGCTACTGATACTCTAAAACTTGTTTCCGGAATCTGAAGTGATGCTTGAAGTTGTTTTGTTTAATTTAATGAATATGGGGATTCAAATTTATGTTTACGATTATTTAAAGCTTATATTTAATCAGTGGTAATATTTTCAATATCAATTTATTCCAATTAATGGGATACGAACTACTTTACATATCTTTTGCGATTTCGACAAATTTTTGTTTTGACCAAAAATAAATTGATGTGAATAGAATTATTTTAATATATGTATTATGTACCATATTAAGCTATCGTCCTTTCGAATTTATATGTGAAATATAAATAATTACCGACGTTCCCACATAAATTATTTATTAAGTTTTATTTTTTATGATATATAATTTTTAATTAGCACAACGATAATTTTAAGAATAATATAAAAATATGTATGATGTACTCGTAAATGCCTTAAGTAGGTATGTGTTGTATGTAAAGTCCATCCAGTGAGAGTTTGTTGGCACAGAAAGGAAAATGTGTTACCCTTTCCCATGAAATTTGCTCTCTACCGCCAAACTGCCAATAGTGTTTCCATAAAAGTATCAGGTGGTATCAATTCACATTCTTTTGCGCAACATTCACTTAGTGGATGGGCATACAATCTTGTTTAAAGAAATAACAGTCAAGCAGTTTTTCACCTCTAATGTAAAATCCACTATAGAGTTTTAAGAAGGGTAAGAGTAATAGAGTTTTCTGTTAACATTATCAATAATAAATTTACCCAAAAGCAAGGAAGAAAGTTTTTACGTGAAGATAAAAAACGGACCTAAACTCTTAAAATTAATTGTTAATTAAAGTTTTTTTCTTTCTTGTGTTTCCTTTTTTAATAGGATACACCGTAATTATTAAATGTGAAACTTTTTAAATTAATTTAAAAAAATATTAATTAACTTATTATTAATACAAATAGAACTGAATACTCGTATACTGCAATATTTTATACAATGTAATACTTATTTATATTAAAATATGTTTTAAGTAATGATTTTGGCATTTAATTAAAAAAATTGCTCCATTTTATGCATCATCAATTCGCACCCTTTTTCAATTAAAAAGAAATTATTAAACCGATAAAAAATGTTATAGTCAACTTGAAAAAAAACCAAAAAAATTCTTGTACCATTTTATACGAATGATTTAAACAGTTCGAAGCCTCAATTTTGCATTTATCTTATATAAATATTCATCGGACTTTGCAAATATAACCCTACTCAAAGTAAATGACATTTTGAAAAGGTAATATTTTTGCAAATTTTTGTTAATTATCACTGTCGCTTCGTTTCTTTGCAATAAACGAGCGTTGACGTTATCATCGTTGCCAGATTCCATATAAATAATATTATATAGGAAATATGGCCGTTTTTACGACCATTTAAATTATCTTTAAATATGATGATATAACCCTTCTGTATGATTAATGAGCAAGAAAAAAACGGTTTATTTAAATGTAATGAATATTAATTTATTGTTTTTTTTCTAAGGGAAATTTTTAATTACCAATTCATTATTTGGTTTTATATCTATAATATAAAAGAAAATTAAAACTTATCCAATTTAATACGTACGATAATTATAATGTGTATCATATTTATATATAAAATATTATAATAAACTTCATCCCAAATAAAATTTAAATTTATTGGCGTTTAACATATTAACAGCACGAAATTTATAATTGCCGAAAATATGAAACAGTTTAATATTATATCGGATCGGGGCAGACTGTAGTCCGATGATGTATGGATGTATGGTCATGGTTTGGCCGATGTAAAGCATACTGCCTGGTCCATTAATCAAGTGAGGAGGGCGTGATTGCAAATGTCCACCCGCCAGTGTAGAGGTTCATTATAAACGTTGATATGACCAGTGGTGCTCTTTAATTATGGGAATGTCACAGTTTAATTTCCGGTAGTCTGTCACCAGGTAAAAGTGACGAGTATCGTTTTAATACATGCTATAATATGTTTAGATTTTTGTTATTTTGATTTAAAAAATATTGTGTCGATGTTTAAACAATAGATCCCAATATGTATTTGGATGAAAATAAAATTTAACTGGTTTAGTAGAGTTGTTTATACGTTATTTGTGCAACCCTACTTGACCTGAGCTTTGCCAGCTTTGTGATGTCTACAAATGGGACATTTACGAATTGGATCTTGAGATAATCCTTTTACCTCTGTCGGAAAAGGTTGAATTCAGAAATAAAATGTGAATACACCATCAACTGTGTATAAAATCTAGCAATTGTTCATAATTTTTATTTTTCTTGAAATAAACCATATTATTTTCTGTGAGCACACATTGGAGTGGAGCTTTTCTCGGAACAACATCGATATAGTCTGTCCGGCATATACTTGCCGGTTTGATTGTAAATGTCACAATTAAGTATAGAAAATAGGAAAAAATACAATGTATGATTACATTTTGGTGAAAAATGGGATCTTTAAGAAGATACCAAGTAAATCAGTCTTGAACTAATTTAACGAATTAGACGATATTTACTGTCCCAAAAATTTTTTAACATTTTAGGTTTTATTGCTCGTGAGGTAAGTATATACCGGACAGAGTATAGTTCTATTGAAATAACCAAATGTCACTTTCACTGAAAATATATAGCCATACTATTTAAATATTTGTATCAAAAAATCTGTAAATGGCTCGTACATCCCTCAAAGCATTAGCAATTTTAGGGTAGTTCACTTCACTCGAATTCCTTCTTGAAAGTAAATAACACGTTGTTGAAAGAACGAATAGCAGTTTGCTGGAATATAATGCTTGTTCACCGATTTATAAATATGTACTGCAACAACTACTAAGTTGACAGATTCATTGTTAAAACGGACCGCCTATCTGTATTCACTGAATGAATTAAGAACATTTTATACGAAAACAAAATTTAGTCACGTTTACATGAAAATTATTTTGTATACATGTTTGCGGAAACCAAAAATCTTATTACAACGATATTAAATTGCATTAAAAGCAAAAGTGAAATATGATAAATGGAAATTTATAATTTCAGTCTTATTTTCTGACATATATGGAATTTTCTCAAAGTTAAAGTTCCTTTATCATCTAGAAGTAAATTAATTGACATAACAATATATATGCGCTAGTTCTAATTTAGTACAATTTGTACCTAATTGTGTTACCTTGTTTTGCCATCGTAATAGTAAATCAAGAGTATAATAATGAATATATATGTGTGACTGTTTCTCACACATGCAGAGACTTTGTTGTAAATGACAACCGTTGCAAATCGATTTAAATGTCGCCCTACAAGTACCCCATTAGGTACAGCCTGCCATCGGCATCTGCTCTCCCGAAATGAGAAATGCTTATGGAATTAATTACACTTATAATTAATTTATAGTCAGCAATACTTACTGTGTGTAGACACCTCTATAATCTCCTCCACCATAATACCATTTTGTTACAATTGATTCTTTTGCAATTGATACATTTATGCATATAAAGACTCCTAATAAATGTTTAGGTAATTTGAAATTCAAATTTTTTTAGAGCACAATAAAAATGTCTACATCTATATATTTTTTAACGATTTCAAAGATTTAATAGATTCAACACGAAACTTTTAATGGCCATGAATCTAGTACATATATAGGTTTATTTATACCTATGAGACTGACAAAAGCAACATTTCTGAATACAGTTGTCGATAAATAATAAAAGCTTAGCAGAGATTGAGACAGGTCGGCTTTTGACGTTTGAAGGGTGCAACACACAACCAAGTTCTGAGCTAATACATATTTGATTTTACATAGGGTGACACGTCTGCCTTGGATGGTTATAACTGACAGAAGTCATACATACAGATATATACAAAGGTAGAAAATATGTAGGGGAGAAAACTTCTCTAGCCACATACAACGTTTTAGTAAAATTAGTAAATGATGAAATAATGAAAATAGAGTTATATATGAATGAAGGTTTGCTTTTATGAGAATAAAATCACATCTTAGATACAAATTCATATATCTAATAAAGTGAGTGTATATTTATAGAATTAGATCAGTAATTTGTACAAGATCAACAATAAGTTGAATTGATAATGTGCTTGCGTGAAAGAGATTCTCATCTATGAGTGGAAACTTGTATTCAACATACAAGAAACACAAACTCTGTTAGGGTGTTTGTTCATAACATAAAGACCTAGCAAATCCGCAGCCTGAGGTGAGTGTTTAGCTCTAGTTTCACGAGAAAGGTTTCCACAACTCCAATCAATATCGCTACTGTATATATATAAACGAGAGTATAAGGTAAAGTTGGTTCGTTCTGGTAGGGCTGACGGAAGCCCTTTTCGCATTTCCTCCACACTATTACATAACATTGAAATGGTTGAAAATGAAAAGCGCAAGCGCCAACCAACGACTTAATATATCACCTGTCTGTAAGCAATATTGCGACCCCAAAAATGATGGAGCACTCTTACAATTTGTTTCCAACACTATATGTAACCATCCATTTAAAAATATTCGTGGGCATTTAGAATGATTGATGACAGTCATTTAAAATGCACGACTTTTGTTTCCCTTTACCAACAAAGAAAACGGACGAAGTATAAACGAAAGACGGTCTTTTCTAGATGGCCCATCATTTTCTATCCAGTTTGGTTTGTAGTTCACACAGGGTGCTTAAGAACATTCAAACAAGGGCCAGAACAAGTGTTGCTTGTCGTCTCAGATTTACTCGTCGGGGGATCCGCGGCAATCAATTTTACCCTATTCTGGTCAAACACAGATAGTTCAAAAGGCGGTTCGACCTTTTTTTCGTTTGACAATTTTTTTTTTCAGATTCCTACCATTTTGACTCATAAATCCACTTATCTGGTAATAAAAATCTAGCAGGAACATTCACGTAAATCGGTTCTATGTCAAATTAAAATTATTTAAAATATGGTAAGGAAATTGAATAGGAAACTAGAGATGAATAATTGATATCATTTTAGCTCAGCGCTCTAATACATAATTTCTACAAGTTAAACAACGTGTATATCTAGAGGCAATTCTATAATCTGTAATTTTGCATTTAAGAGTAGAGTACGTTTTAATAATAATAGTGTAGAAACAAAACACAAATTTGAAACATTTTCTCTTAGGTATATGTGTTTTTAAATTATTTGGGTGTAGATATCGACAATCAAGAAAATTTCCCTAGGGGGTGATTAAATATAACCGTTTCGAGTTGTTACTCTAATGAATAATATACAAGGACCGTTAATAAATAAATGACCATGTTCGATCAATGTGTATACATACATTTTAGAGAGAAGAAAAACAATTACTTTCCTTTATTTTTATTTTATATATTTTTAACATTCTATAGTCAAGAGGGCAGTTATTCTTGTTCAAATATTCCTTCATTTATTTGGGCATTGTTTTCATTTAATGAGACTATTGAAAATATACATACATATATATAGGTATTCGCCGAAAAATCAATTAAGTTAAATAAATCATTTATACAAAGAGAATGTTAATTGAATTTTAAAATAAGAAAATATTCATTTTGATTATAAATATTTGATGACTTCATCTATATGTGTATATTTACGAACCAAACCCACTTTTGTACGTTAATTAAATGTAAAATTTAAACAAAAACTTTTGTTGCGCTTTGAAACAATGGATATAAACAAGGTACAAGTCAAGTCAATTAAACTATTATCTCATAATGAACAGAAGTGATGGATTAGCTGTCAGAATCTCATTGAATTTCCCAATTACTGAGACCATGAACGTTTCTTCTTCAACAGTTATTGAATCATGGCATAACTAAACCGTTTCGTTCAGATTAAAATACCTCTTTATCATTCTAATTAATTCTATTCTTAAATCCAGGTGGATTTGCAAACGTACTGGGAAGAATAAAACAACATTTTAACAATGTGCGTGCATTTTTAACAAGTCCCTGTTGTTGTTTTTTTGTTTCTTAATTTCTGGTTTAGTTCATAAATCTTGTGTGTAATATTCTAATAAACATAACTCATATACATTTTTAGTATACTCTGAAATAAGCTTCGAACATTATAATTTAATTCACTTACAAGAAAAACTGGAATATAAGAGATGAATCTCATTAAACATTTCATTAAATTTCTTAACCCCTAACTGGCAGGTGTTGTAATAACATGAACGGTGGGCGCAAAAGAAAATTATGTAAATTTTCAGCAACAGATGTTTACTATCATCCCTATCTTTGTATCAGCTATTTCTTAAGCCTTTCGGAATGAAATTTTTGTTTATCTTAAACATTCAAAATCTATTTTCAATCTAGTTCCTAATTCCCTATAGACTAAGATTCAGTGTGAGGAAAGAATGTAATCAGATAAAAATGTTAAAATTTCATAGACACTTAAATAGTGTGTTTAATATTCGGCTCTTTTTGTGTGTTTTTATTTTATTAATTACAGTACATATGTAATTTAATTGAATTTCAGTTCTCTTATATAATTATTAGAAGCATGTACTCGAGAAAAAATAAGCATAATAAAATTATTACTGTGAAATATGTATATGAATAGATTGAGAATGAATTTAAATGAAATTTAATTGGATCATTTAAACCGCATCCTGTTATTAGGAGTCGGTATATATTTATCTAAACCCTCAACAGAAGTTGCGTCTGTCATCTGACTAATTAATCCTTCCAGAAGGACCTGTTTTAATTAAATTGGAAGTAGCAGTCAGTGTTCGTGATGTTGAATGTAAAATGTTCCCGCAAAAGCCAACAATTGCTCCAAGTACCCATATATTATAAATATATACAAAAAAGTTATAACAAAATGTATATGTATAACATACAATTATTATATTTTCTAATATAATATTTATCTCATATCTTTGGACAGAAAGAAAACTGCTCCGTCTCCCAATAACTCATAATATTATAACACATATGATTACAATCAAGAGACGATGGTCTCTTAATTTCCGGCCATGGCTTCAGGAAACGGAAGCAATGTCCACTAGACGGAAGCGTACACTACCGGCGCCTGAAATCTCAGCTGGGCGTCGCGTTATATTCGTGCAAATATATTTGACGATACGTATAATATTACACATAACAGGCCATCAAAATGAATTTGAACGATATAACATTTCGGAAAGGGTTGTTAAAGTGGTGAAAATACACAAACCAGTGAGGAAATGCCTTACGCAGCAGTCCCAGGAAATATCAGAAGCGCGCCTTGTTTGCTATTCCAACAACAAAGATGTTGTTTAGGATGCGGACAATGAAAGAAATATAAAGAGAGAAACTTTATGTATAACATAGTTGTTTGTTGCGTCAGTTTATAATTAAATTACATGTTGACTGCCTATTTCCTAATGAATTCGACGAAATTCACGACAACAAACAAGTCTACTTGCCACTGTTTCAATGGAGCTTACAGGATAAAATTCACTCAATTAGCCAAGTCAGCTGAAATAATTGCCAATTAAAATTCAAGCACTTTCAAATATTGCAATTGGCTTTCTACATTCCACATCATGGCTAAATAACGTTAAAAAACGCTCATAAAAGGCTTGCAGGAAAATAATGCTATATTATATTAATTTAACAAGTTAAAATTTTAACGTTCGTAATGTTTTTTTCCATGAAGGTTTAACAAAATTTGCAAAAACCTATAGAAGACTCGTTACAGAAGCCAAATCATTTTCTTTAATAAATTTTCTTTTGAACTTGAGTAAAAAAAACAAACATAGGTATAATATAAAGTTTTTGGGTTATTCTCAAGGGACATAGCATAAAAAAAATCCATTTTTGTAATAATTCCATTAGAGTTGGTGTGTACACATACAGCATCATGAGGTAACGAAACAGGGGACAAGTTGGGTTTCAGAAGACATTTATTAACCAAGTCGTGGACGTGTTGAGTTTACGGATCAGCGTCCCAGACTCAGAAAAGGGCGTCCGTAACATCACGAATTCGTGATTCTGACGGATGAGTTAAATTTGTCCCGACAGCTCACGTATTTAATTAACATAACTAAAGTTCTTTCTTAAATTGTAGTAATTTAATTTAATAAGGTGGTTGTTCTTGAAGTTTTAGTGTTAAATTCTGTAGGCAGAGAAACGCGGCAATTTCCGTTTTTCATTAGTTATTTAAAAGGAAAAAGGCTTTTGCCTCTTCGATGGTGTTACACCGTTGGGAAGTGGAAAATATTAATAATGCAAAACACTTGATTGTATTCGCGTAGCCCTAACACTCGTATCTTTTCATTTATTTTTCATTGTAGACACAATTTATTATGAAACTGTGTTCAAAAATAGACTCCATACCTTGTACACGCAGAAACTGAAACAGTGAGTAAAAAGTTGCGAGTTAATATAATTATTAGGACTCTTCTCGCGCGACTCGCGAACTCCATATTTCTTCTTCGTTTATTTACTACACTCCTTATACATATTCAAATATGGAAATTATCCACCAATTTACAACATTTCGACACTTCTAAGTGGCAAGATGTGACTTTAATATTAAACAGTTTTCTTATTTTTCAATACACGTATTCATGTTTCTTTTTCGGTTTAACATTAACGTTATGTATAAAATTTGTAAATTTTTTAAAACAGAAAAATTTAATTTATATTATGCAGAACAAAAATGTAATATCTTTATTTCGTGCAAAAAAAAGTACAGTAAAATTGTTCTTATTATGTTATAAAGCATAATAAGTTTGTCTTTTATTGAACACCCTTTCTACAGTTATATTCAAACAGTCTGCATGGAAATAAATATCAATAATCTGAAACTTGGCACTTATTACATTTCAGTTAAAATGTATATCAGACATTAAAAGTTTTATTAAATTTCTCGTGCCTGCGTGCTAGATGGAAAAAGTGATATCTGAGGGTAAATATTATGTAGAATTTGAATATGAGGCAGAAACGATATTTTTCCCAGTGGTTTTTTTCCTCCGACTCGCCCATTCATTCGTTCACTATAATATTAGTGAAGTTTGTACGAATTTAATGGGTGATAAGTGGTCGTGCCATTTCTATCTTTGAAAATATCAAATGGATTTGTGTAGAGAAGGCTTGGAATTCGACAGGGCGGAATCATCATCATCTGCCGTTGAAGATCTATGTTGATCATTTAAAACCATCGTGAAATGCCTGGTCACGGCATTGATCCTTGAAAATTTACTGTAGACGGTATATAAGATTGAAGGAGTTTAAGTAGAAAACGTCGATAATGACGATTAAGTCTGATGGATAGACTGATCATGATAAAGCCACAAATTAAGGCAATTCCTGTCTATCGAGAGGATCACATAATTTTTAATAAAAAGTCTTGTTAAGGTAATATTGTTACAGCTACTTTTGGATTATCTTTCTTCTTATTATTCTCGACCTAATTCACCAGACCAATTAAAATAAGGCGATAAATAATTGAAAATATTGTCTGGAGGAAAGCTAATTTTCAACTTTTTGTACAAAAAGTATGAAATTGAATTTTTCTAATTAAATTAGTTTTGTCGGAAAGTGCGAATTGATACATAAAAAGTCTGCATCAAATATAATGGAATAATAATGAAAAAATAAAATGTCAATGTAAAAATTGTACGAGATTTCCATACAATGTTCAAATAACTGAATGTATATTTAAATATGAAAATAAGTATATTATTAGGTATACCGTATATGCCTACATACCAGTATTATATAGATATTGTATTTACGCGAAATCAAATCCTGTTTATAATGCAAGCTGAATACTTGGCTGGGATATTATAAAGCGGAAAAATAATTTCCTGTTCCGCAGTGTTAGGGGAATATCAACTAGGATAAATATTGGCCTTCAGTTATTTATTGAGTTTGGTATACGTTTTACCTATTTTTATACTTCGGATATTACATACAAATTTATAAGACCTAAGAATTGGAATGCAAAATATTGATCTATATATATGTATGTCTGCATATATTTTAGATATCCACTTTATATCTAAATTATTTGAGATACGTGCCGCCTAAATTTTAAAATAGAGACAGAATATCTTTTGTCAAATACATGGACTCTGAAAAGATCAATTTTTGAATGAGATGCTGTAAAAATATGCAATCGAAATTAGCTGAACGTGTACATAATTTGTTTTTTTTTTTTTGTTCCGGATATGAAATTTTCAAGATTTTAATGAACATCTGCTGCGGTCACCTGATCTGAGAAGGAAAATTAAAAAACAACATACCTACCTAATTTCATCCCACAAAAATTGTAATATAAGATGAGTTCCCAATAAGGAAAGCCATCATATAAGCCAAGTTAAAAGTTTTAAAAGTTTTGATATTCGTCACATGTCACTCTCATCATATTTTTTATTGAATCTTTAACTTGACACCCTGTCATTTTAAATTCCATTCCTTTAAAAATAAACCGCAACCAAGAAAAAACGCATCAGACAGTAAAAGGGAAATATAGTTTAACTTAAATTTGTTTCCATATATTTTTTTCGACTTAAAAATATCAAATTTCTTATTTCACATGTGCACTAATTATATACACATACAAGATTTTAGATCAAGGTATATTATCAATTTTTTACGCAGAATTTACATTTTGTAATGGGCTTTTGTTTACAATTTAACGTAAGCCATCATTTTTCATTCAGTTACAAATAATAGCTTTATAATATGGTTCTAAGAGGAAAAAAATATACAAAGATTCCACGAAAATTGATCTTATCAATTGTTATAATCTACGCTATAGCTCACTGATGTGTCTACATCTCATCAATTTGGTAATCTATTTGCAAAATCTACCGCCCCTAAGACAATTGTTCCCCAAGGCAAGGCCCTGAATAAAAAATGAATATGAATTCAACAGTTTAGTCTGTGTATTGAAAAGAGTTTCCTTCTTTTGAGAATTTTTTTATTACATTATTATAAAATTCAAAAAGCCATCTTGTTAAAAACTTTCCAATGACGTTGTTTCCTTACTCTATATTATTTGTTTCCATTGTACTATATGTATATGAAATGTGCATCTCGAACTTTTACAAATAAATAAGCAAAAAAAAACTCTCTCTATTGAGAAAAACGGCAAATTATAGAGTTATACACTCTCTTTTTTTCTTTGGTTTGCCGTTTTATAAATGATGGCAATTTTTCACATAGATATTCATATATTTCAGTTCGAGAGAATCCCCCCTGAAGTCAATGTTTAGCAATTTATTTCAATAAAACTTTACAAAACTCTCATAGATTTATTTACTGTGGACATATTTCTCGATTAAGTTCTACCTGGTTCCCCAGAGACATGGTCCTTTGCCCGTAAAAGCTGTTTCATGTCGCTAAGCACGTCGAGTAATATTTTAGTAGTAATACATTTATTTTTTTCACATTCATATTGGACGTATCCTATACATATATAGGAGTCCAATATAGGGAAGATGGACTGCATTATTTAATAGTTATTTATTGTATGTGTGGGAATTTTTGGTTATATATTCCAACAAATATCCAAAAAAACACTAAAACAAATGTGAGATGGTCAACTGGAGTTGATTACATTATTACCTTTGATAAAACAACATGATGGATGGATAAATAGCTATTGAAACATTCACCAATATCGATATACATCTCTAAACATACAATATATATGAAAAGTATCACACAGTTATTGGTCGGCGGAAGTGCATTAATTCACATTTCGATCAGTAAAATCGTAATAGTGATAAAATCGTAAAACATACATCTCTCGTGGCATCAATGCTCCATTAAAAACGGTTGAAATAATAGGCCATTAACAGACAGAGGCCCAATATACACATCTGTTGGATGATGATTTTAAAATGGGAAACATTTTGGCTGATATGACAACATAAAATCAATGTTTGTTGTTGTGTTGACTGTTTGACAGTGTGAATATAACGTAGGTTGGTATAATGGGTTTAGTCCCTTGGGCAAGACAAGAGATATGCATGCCAAAGGACCACTACTACTAGCCCTCAACCCTCAAATTCAATTTTGCCGTATGGCTGTCCGCAACCGTATTTTTCAAAAGGGGAACTCTAATAATGTTATACGTTAAAGTGAAAACTCCTTCTTAACTTGTTCTATATGCAACGTATATTCAAAGGCTCATCAATCAAAATACGAAAAAGAACAAGAATATCACAGATCAGTTAATTTATGCTATTATATTATAGATTTTAATTTATTTATTGTGCTCATTTAATATATGAATATTTAATGTACAGACATTCCTTATACGTAAATCGTTTAATAAACTCTGATGTATAAAGATATATAAGTAATATATCATTAGATTTTATATTAATGGCGTTATTGAACTTGTATATAGCTGAATATATTGTTGTATTCTCTAACAATATTGTTTGATCAATCGATAACTTCGCAAGATGATTAATGAAAGGTAAACAGCAATTCGTGTGCCCTCAGAAGCAAACTCGCGTGTCTTAAGGAAAGGAAGGTCTATTAATCATAACGCTTCACGGCCTGCCATTCTGATGCTATATAACAAAAACCATGTGAAAATTTACAAGCTGGTATCGGTTTTCTATACACATTGACATTAGCCTCAAAAACGAAAAATCGCTGTAAACGTCTGATGTAATTTGGTTTATTTTTTTCGGCACAATCGAGTACTAAATTAAGTTGCCATATATAGATTTTAAAATGGTCGTATTTGAATTCGTTTCTTCTTTATTATTGTTATCGAAGACATTTCCCCGTCAAACTGTCGTGTAATAGAAAGTTTTAATATAAATGTCAATAATATATGTATAATGATTTTTTCCAACTAAGTATACATATAGACGTGAACAAGTTTTACTGAAAAGTGTCGTATGTTATATGTATGTTGGGTAAATATGGCAGGTATATTTTCAATATTTAAATTGTAATTGAAAATTCTGTACAGTATGTATACGAATTTGAATGTAAAATAATAGAATAAAATTTTGCATCTGTATGTAAAGTTCAAAAATAACCAAAACAGTTGCTGCTATATTTTGTGATAAAAAAAACATAGTGTTTATTGACCACACTGAATAATATTGTCAATATTTTACTGTTGTATGTAAAATATTGTTCATATATACGTATTTCTGTGTTTGTTGTGTTGGGTCACGCATATTGCCATCACCGTCCCCACATATAACGGCAAAATCACGGAAAGCTTTTTAAGTTTTTTTATTATTCACTGCACGCATTTCTATGCGAACTCGGCTATTTTAATATTGAATAATACATGCATAATGGAGCAAATTCTAAATGAAAACTGAAATTTGCCGGACGAATTCTTGAATAGCTTTCCACTGAAATGAAAGTAAGTTCTTTAACTGAGTCCTATATATATAAAGAAGTTGATAACATTGACTGCTTTAATGAATTGAAAACTTTGCAATTTTGAATAAAGTTAACGAATTTTCTAAAACTTGTTAAAATATTTATTAAAAATCAAATGAGTCACTTTTTATACAAGTTCAAAAAAAAGTATAATACATTAGGTACTATATCTCTTGAAGTAAATATAATGCAGAATTGAATTTTCAAATAGAATTTATAATATCACTACTTACCTTCTGTATCTTCTTTAACGATACAGTTTGAATGGGGAATATAATACTCATTTTTTTTTCTAAATTGCGTGTAATTTTAATAAAGTAACTGTTCCATTAATAATCAGTAAAAGGGTGTAATTTATTGTATATAATCGGATTACGAAGAACGAAATATTATATCAGTACATGCATAGTATTAATTAATACCGCCCATTTTGACATTAATATTTAACAGGTAGCGAAACCAGAAAGTAGCTTAGGGAAGAATTATATAGGGTATTATTGGAAAATGGCAAGATACTTAAAACCGCGAAATTCGAGACACCCTACTAATGGTTCAAAGCTCACTAAGGGATTCTTATTGTTGAATTGTACTTTGTCTTGTTTGAGTGTATAAATTGTGAATTTTGCAGAATACATAAAAAATTTGTCTACGATATATATAAAAGAAATTTTCCTTCATACGAAAATGGTCGTATCTTATAACAGCAAATGAAAAAGTATCTTATTAATAACGAAATTGCCTAAGAAAAGAAAAAAGTTTTATGTTACACACCATATCTTCAATTTCTCTTTTTTTAATTCATTTATATTGTCAATGCAAGTATAATTCAATGTCAATTTCTTTACGTTTCAAATGACAATGTGTATAATGGAAAAAAAATGTTTTACTGTGGGTGGTTGGCAAATTTAAGTTACATTTTTGCTGTAATTGTACCTTTGTGCGCATCTTAGACTCATTAAACGGGAGATAATAAAAAGGCAAAAAACCATCATACGTATCCACTTGCATTAATAACTGTCTCAACTGTTTAGTTGGATGACACCATTGGGAATTTATGATGATAATAACAAGTAACATGTTTCATACATTTCTTTAGAGGTTTGTAATTCTTTCGCATTTGTTATGATAAACGATTTCCTGCCTACACTTATGTTATTGCCATTTTCTTTTTGATCTATTCACATTTAAAATCAAAAAATTGTAATTTTCTTTTATGTAAACACGAAACCGTATATCAAATTCTATTTTAAAGCCAAATTTATAATTTACGAATATAGACACTTTATTTCTGTGTGAGAAAATTATTTCTGCAATTTAAAGTAATTATAATTTCATAAATTCTCTTTAAACGGTTTCAGTGAAATATATTTGGAAATTGGCCAAATATATACGCATGTTTAAACACAAACCGATATGCATAATTTTTCTTGTTTAAAATAAGGATTTTGTATTACCATTTTGTGGATTGTTTTACAATAAAGGTAATTTCAATCCGGTTCTAATCTGGTGAAATACATACAGAACAAATTGGTTTTTTTGTATGAAAAAATACGAACGTTTAAATTATATTGGGAACTTAATTACAGTTTCTAAATCTTTCAGCCGCATTTCTAACTATTTAAGACCAGAAACAAACTACGACATAATTGAAAATGAACGAGGGCCGTTCTGAAATTTCAATTTGGCAAAAGCGTAAATCTCGACTTAATATCATTATTATTACTGCTGTTTTTGGCTTCGTCTGAGTTTTCTTAGACGATTAACTAAATTAAACTTTCTAAGAAATCCACTCGTTTAGTTAAAGAGGGGGGTAAACTTTATGCAATTAATAAGTAAATGATTTTGCAACAAGAATATTCAATTATCTATACCCATTAATATAATTATATATAATAGATTATAAAATTTATTCCCACATTAATCGTACAAGTCACAGTTTTTCGGAAATTTATTATAAACACATCAGTTAGATACTTTTTTTATTTTATTACATCTACTTTTAAGTGTTTATATTTTGTTTCTTTTTCCGGTGAAAAAACATCACTTCCTATCACCAGATATTTTTAGAGCAAATTTCTAGTTACAGTGCTTTGTATGACTTGGAATCTTTTCCTGTTAGTTTGTATCAATTTACTTTTAAACCCCAAGAATTGAACATAAACAACCACCTTGTTATTTCAACCAAATAACAGATGTTTGCAAGTCTCTATATAATAAAATAAACATGCATGCCTCTCTATAATATCCGGCGTTAAAATTAGTTTTTAACCACTATTTTATGGATAATTACAACATTTTATTAGTCTTTTTTCCAGTACCACAAACATAATTTTTCTGTACACACATACATAATTTATTTAAAAGCATTTTCATCCTTTATAATCCTTTGATTGTATTTCTGTGTAACGTTTCTGTAGATGACAGATCTGTGGCAAGCTTACTTCTTACCTTATACTATAAGTAGATTGAATGCAGCTACTTTACAGTAGTATTCAGGGGAGAGAAGTCTCTTTCATCTTCCAATTCCCCTTACATGTAACTTCTCTAACAAAGGCTTTACTCGAATTTTATATGTTTAGTGTTGCTGAAAGTTTCCTTAAAGACTTTTGTCATTAACACGTGTCATGCAACGCTATGATGAATAAAATAAATAAGTCTTGCAAATATTGATCAAAAAAATGGGTAAATATTTATTCAAGCTAGATGCCAAATCGAGTTACATAAAGAGTGTTGATTTTTGGTCGCTGTGGACGTATCCCTGGTGTATAAATTTCGGAACACAAGTCATGTGGAGATTTTTTTCCGCACACCGGTGTATGTGTTGTTTTTCGCGGCGTTTGACCGCCTCTTGGGAAATCTTCGTGTATTAGAAGACTTCCAGTTAGATAAAACGGTGGCGCCGGACCAGATGCGCATAAAAGAATCAGGATTTATGTCAGTGAATGTGGGGACTAACTGACACCATAACAGCGGTCGTTGTTGACTAGGGACTTGATTTTCACTACATATTTTGGAAACCATCAACAACTCGGAACAGTGAAATTTGTTATCAATTTTATATATACAATTATCAGTAGATGGCGAATAATTAAACTTCATAATTTATCATATCCATTAGTAGATATCATGAAATGTTAAACAATACAAAGTCCTAACTTGTGTATTGGAAATTATCATGTAAAACAATGGAATTATTTAATAGTGGTATAATAGAATGTCAGCCAGAGGAAACTATACATGAACATTAATGGATGCCAAGCAAACCAACTCATTCTTGTCAATTAACAGTGACTTTACACAATTGTGTGTCCTATAGTTAAAGGGCATAGTCTAATCTTCATTAGACTTGCGGTAAATGAACACGGATTCAAGTTGTGTATTTGACAAGAAAATGTTTCATCTTTGAACATTTCGATGTATATTCAACAAACTAAAATAATATGGAGAATATTTTAACAAATTTTTTAATTAGTTTGTGTTTTTGGCGAAAAATTGTGCTTGCTTTATTTTGGAAACTATACTGAAAGCGCCTCATGTTTTCAAACATGAAAGCTTTTTAACGAAACTGAAAACGTATTTACAGAACATTTATGTGCTGGTTGTTTTAAAGAACAACAAACACTGAATAAATAATAATTTGGAAATTTACTTGTATATTTATATAAATAGAAAGTTTCAGCTTTTATGAAATTATAAATTAGTTAATAATAAATATCTAAAAGAAAACATACAAATTTGAAAAATAAGTAGGTTGTAGCCCAATTTTCTGTAATGAAATTAAAAAATTTATCTAAAGTAAATTAAAGTCATTATAACACGCTTCCAGAAAATTTTCATTCCCGCCCTCTCATTTGGAAACAGTTTTCCCCTTTATTTCACGATGCGTGAAATACCAGATTTTGGTTTAGAACCGTTTTAACTGTGGAATGTCTACAACAACAGGGTGACTTGTTATACTTTTTCCTTTAAATCCATTATCTGACGAAAAACAAAATTAAATGTGATCTTTTCATACACGTGAAAATGTTTAAAAAAATATTTTTATGTTGATTCTATTCAATGAAAGAAAAATATATACTTTTACATTCAAACAAATAATTTACTCTTTTCGTCTGATGGTAAATGGATTTTCTACTTCATTGAATAGTAAAATTGTAATTGCATGTTGCTATATACTTTGCACAATCAAACATTCATTTCAAAAGAATACTTTTGTAGATCTCATTCACAGTCTGTAAAAATTCAAGCGATTTAATGTTAGCAAGTATGAACAAAAAGGTAAAACAACCATATTTTCAAATACATAAAAATGTATAAAATACAAGCCAGAATAATGATTTTTTTACTTTCCACTTGTTTTATTTCCTATTCTTCGCTTGTGTTATTTGCTTTCTTTGTACAAAGTCGGCCATGTAAAAACGGTAAAGGGACCTTAAAATTTAAAGAAATTTTCTGCATGCATCTCTATACTTGAACGAGAAAAGGGCCCTTCTTGACGTATATATAAGACAAGAAAAATAAACGAGATGATGGGAAGACACAAAATATGATAATAAAAATTCAAATAAACTTTTCACCCCTCTCATTGATTGAACGGTGCCAAAAATTAAGTTGAAAATATGAATTTATATTCATTTCCACGTTTATTGTGTCGTATATTTCGTTTTTGTTTTCGCTTAAGTGGATCTATATAAATCAGTTTTTTAATAAGAAGCTTCTAATTAAAGTACGTATACTCGTATATGTTGAATATAGGGTGCTATAAATTCATTTAAATTTATTGAAAAATTTAATTAATGACCATAGAAATAGATTTGTTTTGCCAATGTATATTAATATTGTAAAATGCAAATTTAAAACAAATTTATGAATGCAACATCATTTCATGATAATCTTGTTTCATTAGTAACCACACCCGACAACAATTTAATAAATCATATTGATGTAATATTTCTTTACTTTATTATATTATTATTTCGATTTATATCTGTAGTCTAGTTTTATTGGGACATAATTTAAAGACTACATATGCATGTTAATAGAATATTAGTGATTAATTTATATGAAATATTTATTACACCCGTATTTTGTCCTTATATTTTATTATGATACATTTACAAAACTGTTTCACACAATTTAATCTTAGGATGAAATATTTGTTCATTTTATAATCTTGTAATTGTACATCAAGTAGTTATTACCTTATCATTAAATAAACAAGAAATAATTTTTATAACAAAAACCTTTAATATATGCATGTGCATGTATGTGTGTTACGAGAAAGTATAATCAGAGAATTTCTAACCGCTTTTCTTGCTTTTTCCTTTTATAATGCTCCACCTTTTTCGTGCATTTTAAAAATCATAAAAATTTTATAGCTAAAATCACGACTTTACTAAACTTTAACAAACAATCTCATTTCGAAAAGTAACGCTTAAATTCACATTCGCAGCAACTTGTGAACCATTTGTCTCGGATACTAATAAAAGAAAGACCCCATAGGTATTTAGTATATATAGTATATAGAATGAAGTGAAATAGTCCACCCTTACTATTTTTCTCTACAGAGATTGCCATTCAACCATTAACATCATTTACTTTTCTCGTCATTCTTAATTACCCGTTGGAGTTCTCTTTTCTATAAAGGCTTTTTGAGTACACAAAACACAAACGGTACTATTGAATGAACAACTTTGAATACAAAAATAATATATAGTATTATAGATTGCAAAATATAAGAATACCTCCTGTGCAGTAAAACTTATAAGTTAGAAGAAAAGAAAAATATTATTAATAAAAAAGCTAATGTTAAAGGATAATATCTAATTTTCTAATTTCTATTCATAATGATGACATTTACGATATCCGAGGAATCCTTACATTTTACAAACTAATACATATATGTATTTGTATATATGTATACATATTTGTTAAAACATCATGCAGGGAATAATATTATTATTCTATTATTATTAATATCGAATGCGAATATTTAAAATTTCAACAATTTTTAAAAAATCATGTATAAACCACTTATATTCATTGTAATCGTCTGCAGTATGTCATTCGAAAAAAAGTACTTCAACAAAAGTGTTTAATCTCGTATAAGAATAATTATAATGAAATAAAACATCTGTCAAGCAGTAGCCACACGAATTCCCAATGCATTATGATTCCTTAAAGCAAACATAAAAAACCATGACTAATATGACTTAACAAGTAAAATATGCTTAAAGATCATCAAGTGATGACTTCGAACTTTTCATTCCATTGTGTCCTCTCTTTAGAGACTTGCTAACGAATCGCATTAAGACTGTGATTAAATATTAAAAAAAAAAACAAAATGATAATATATGAATTGTATGTAATATACGACAATAAAATGCCACACACAAACAAACAGCGCGCGTTCCATTATTATTATATATATTTAGTTTTGTAAGACATAATAAGACAGATAAATTGAAATGATAAGTAGCAAATTATATCTGCTTGTCTCATAGAAAATTATAATAAACATTTATTTAATATGTCTGTAATATATTGTTTAGAGGTATTAGTTTATGTGTATAAGCTTTATTATGCAAAAATGTCACATAATAGTTGATTTTATGGTCGTCAAATTGGATGCTGGACAAATTGCTATTATTATAAATATTTATGTTTACAAGCGGTTTTTATATTAATTTTAATGGTAGCTTCATATGTAAATAACTATTCCAGAGTGCTGGAATTTTGAATAGGCATTTCAAAATTTAAAACATACGTAGGATATAAGATATAAAAATATACATATGTAATTATAGAGCAACATAAAATATGATTAAAAAAAAAAATAAAACCGCCTTTGTTGCATTTTCAATATTATATATGGAATGCCAATTAAGTAGGAAAATTTATGATTTCTAACAAACTTTTCTTAAATTTAACATAGTAGGTATACAACAATAAATTACTGGAATTTGAAATTTTCTTTCAAATTCTCAGACCACCATAACTAATAAAAAACATGGAATCATAATTCTCTCTTATATAGAGAATTTGTTGTATTTTAGAGAAAGCATTAGGACATTTTAATGAGTGGAAAATGAATCTAAACATGTCCCATACTGACAGATATCTATAATAGATTAATAATAGAAGAAGTTTTATATAACTACATATCTTTCTTCAAACTATTTTACATGTACAGAACACGTGTCTGATTTCGTTGATGGATTATAGTATATACACAAGGTTTCTCTTTTAGTTCTGCTTCATTTCTATAGCAATACATTAAAATATCACATAAATAGGTTCATACAAAGTAAATTACTATAATAAATGTTGTCGTTATTTTATTTACATAAAAGAGACATGTGCTCCATACCACATTAGTTTTAAATGTCTTTGTGGCTACTGTTTTCATACAATTCATTTAATGGTGTCATTCAAGCCCAACACAAATTGATTCACTATCAAAAAATTGAAGATCTCATTTAGTTTTGAATAGCCCTAAAGAGTTTTAGATTTCCAACAGCAGTAGTTCTCTTTTTAATTCTAAAGGAGAGGAAAAAAGCAGCGTATTCGTATGCGTTTATGTGAAAACTTTCCGATACTATTCATGAATAAAACACCCCTCTGTCAGTAATAAAACACATCAAGTTTCCCCCTATACCTATTTCTACCCCTTAGCCGCAAATAAGAGCACGCTAACGACCTCTACAATCAATAACACAAGTGCACTTACATAAATCCTTGGACTCAGGTGCATTTTCCCAAACTATACAGTATACACAACAATAATCCCAATAAATTTTCGACTGTACCCAACAATTGGGTTCGTCGAGTCATTCATGTCTATATTGTTTATGTTATAACATTACTGTCCTGATGTTAAATTACACATAGAACTAGGATAACCTAATCAGTCATATAATTAATATCTCTTGAAGGGATTTGCATATATGCACGCACATGTAAAATTTATTTCTAATTATTGTTAATGACTTTGTCCATACAATAGATATAAGTGGCATTGTTATAAGCTTGCACATAATACTGTTAAGAGATATACCCTGTCCAGTATATACTTGCCGATCTGATTGTAAATGTCACCATTATCCATAGAAAATGATAAAAATTGATTAGATATATTTGTGGGTATTAAGTTTACAATTTTTAAAGGTTTTCTTAAATCTTAGGAGCGTACTTGTAGAGGGTGTAAACCCTTAAATAAGCAATGAAGTTAGTCTTGAACTAATTACGAATTAGACAATATTTACTGTCCCAAAACATTTGCTGCAGCACTTTACCTATTCAACTAGATTGGTTCGTAGAAATGAATAAATCATTTTTAAGTTTTATTGCTCGAGAGGTAAGTATATTCGGACAGTCCGTACACACAATGAATATACATATGTATATATGTATATGCATATATCTAATCAATCAGATTTGACCCGAATAAGTTTTCAGTGATTATTGCATCAATTAAGGGATTATCTCACGTGTACTAATGATGTAACATCAACTAGGAGGTCGGTTTCCAACTTTCAATTCAATTAATACGTTACACGTAGTGAAAATACCCCGAATTATATAGTATCGGATTTCAATTAGGGCAGCTATTTTGAAATTTCTATTATATACGTATTTTTTTGATGTTACTTTATTTATTACACATAATTCCTATATTTGCAGTAAAAAAATAATATACCTGTGTATAGTTTTGAATAAATCATGTACCTTTAATAATGACTAAAGGAAATGAATTGAAATAATACATGTTTATTTTCCTGAATGATAGATAGTAAAGTGTGTGCAATTACAGTTGGTAGGCAATAGGTAGGTATTATTAGACATGGGAGTAATGACTGTAATGAGCGGGAAACCAAAGCTTCTTGTTTCCACCTTCAGGTATCAAGTCTGATATTAAAGTCAATCCATCAGCTCTTAATCGCTATGGTTTCACTATATAGTCCCAAAGGCATACTGTTGGCAGTTTTATTGTCTACAGAAAACCGTTTTGACATAATGCCGTTTCACAAATAACAACAAACAATTATCACATCAATAAACCGAATTGTTTCAACTTTTTTTATATTATATAAAAGATTTTAATAATATTATGGTTATGGTGAAATTAATTCAACAAGATAAGTGTCGTGACTTGGCATTTTCTCCCTTTCAGTGTTAAATGATTAGCGGAAATGTGGCGAACGGAATCCCGTCTAAACGAACTAAGTTAGTAATTTATCAAAAGGGTTGAAGTGTTCGATAGCCGGATTTTTTGTAATGGTTTACTGGAAGAAAAAAATCAATATAAGCCGTACGTGTACACATGTACAGTATACAGTTACATATACGTATAACCATTTTATATACATATAACTTTGAACATGTGTATAGGTAAAATTTTATTATTTTTACAAAAATCCAAACTCGAATAAAATTTTTAAATTAATTATATTTTAATAATCTGAATTCATTTCGTTTATCAGTTTTTCCCAAAAGAATCTCTTCCATTAAACGTTTTACCTTTTAAATAAGAAGCAAAAAATTTTTCAATTAACTTAAATGCCTAAAATATAATTTAACCAGATACAATAAGGATCAACTTTTTTTTATATAAAAGAAAATTAAATTAGCCTTTTTTAACTTAATTATATTCTGAAATTAATTTTTTTTTCGTTTTATTAACATCAATTCAACTGATAAAAATATCATTGTAATAATTGAACGATTTTATGACATTTGTTAAAATCAATGATACGAAATTTGTACATACAAGATCCCCAACCAAAAGAAAATGAGGCCATAAACTCGGTACTATTATTAAAATTTCTGGTAAAAAGTCAATAAAGTTTTATTTAAAAGCAAATGTAAGCCATCTGAGCGTATCAGATGCAAACCGTTTAGCAGTTTTCGAGTTAATAATGTTCCAAGCACGACTGTGGCAACTTCCTGCCAACGAGTTTCTGGATATTATGATAAACTGATTTAATATCTTACATTTTAATAAAAAATAGGAGTGTACGAGGGTCGCGGCCGCACTCGTTTTTACCTTCGCTCGTTTATATTTAGCTGTTGTTTAAGACATAAATGTCGAGAAATTAAAAATTATAACGTCTGTAATTGTTTTTTTCTTCTTCCAGTTGAGTTTATTAACTCAACATTATGAAATTTAAAATAATGGATAATTATTTTTACTTTTTAATAAAAGACATTAATTAAATTGTTAAAAAGCATGAATTTTTGTTAAAGACTAAATTTAAAGTTCATTTGTTGTTTCATGTGAATAACAACAAATATATTTAACTTTTCCCTATTTGACTGTGAAAACATAGAGCATATTTTAACGCCTGTTTTTGACAAGTCTTCGTTAATGTGGTTTTTTGACCATTTGTATCAAAATTCCATCGATTAGTTCTCCTATGACGTTTTATATTGCTTTTCAATTTTAGCTGGTTTAATCACATAAACACGTGCTCATGGCACCACCAGCCAGCCTATACACCCCTTTTCGTCTGACATATTTGCATACAAAACCCTATATTGGTTAGAGCTACATCATGATTAATGACTCGATTAATACGTAATATTCAAATATTTTGGTAATGATTTTTTTTATTGGCGTTGAAAAATATGTTATTATTATGCTTCATTTTTTCTGACTTTATAAATTTAAACTGATAACAATAATTAATTATTAAAACGTTCTACCAAAAATTGAAATAAATGATGCGCTTAACATGAAGTAATTTTTTATTTTGTCATGTATACCCATTTACAGTGAGCTTTATTAAACAGATTGTTTATTAATTAAATATTCTATTTCCAAAAACAATTCTAGACTGAAATACAAATACTTGTATGTATTTTCAGCTTATGAAAATTTACACAAATTTGTTGTGTTTATAAATAATAACTCTATTAAGCTCGTGTTTATGAAAATTATTTATTCAAAAATTCTAAATATATATTCTTAAGACCGTTCTCTGTGTTCTATTATACGTACATCTAGATGGTACAAGTTTTAAGTCTTTTGCCAAGTAATTTGTGCCTAATTTATTTGTACACACTTTAATTTAAATTTAGATTAATCATATACCTTGTGCTTCCATAAAGAAGCACAATATTATTTTAATTATCTGTAATGAGCGAACACAATTTCAAATGAAAAACTATGCATGTACATATTTAGTTTATTTTCAATTTTTTTTCAAATAAAATAACATTAGAACAGTTTTTCGCAATACAATAATGTGAAAACTGTTGGAGATGTTTATTCAGATCAGAGGTTAAAATGTAAGCAAATTTATAAGCACAGGGGGTCCACTTTGTTCTCATCGCTGTCCTGGTGAGGGTGTCTGAATACTGAACTGTTGATATATGTTCATATCATAATAATACCTCCAACGTTTCTTTTTTATCAGTAAAATACAATATGCGTGTCATAATTCTTGAGAACTTGCAAGTGGTAGATAAGAGAGAGGTGTAAGGAAATTTCAAGTGCCCATACTGGGGCATATATGAACACTATTTAATAAAATGTACCCACACTCTATAAACGAGTTATAACTGAAATAAGTATAATTTGTGTTTCTCACGTAATCGTATAACCACATATAATATTTTCATTTTTCCAACACAACTAAAATAAACATTTATTTACAAAACACACACATATGTGTGTATGTAGAAAAACTAAATGGCATAACATTTACGAACATATACAATAAAACCTAACAATTTTTATGCTCATTTACACAACAATGTTAGTTTATGTGGAAAAAATACAATCTACCACATTTTCCAAATAAAATATGTATATGCATATAATTTTTATAGATCGTAAATTATCTGAACTCGGTATCAGAACAGTTGTTTAATGTAGTGACAACACGAAACACTTGCCATGGAATACATGTATAGTTAGAAAATGTTACTTACTGCATATTGTGTTACCAAGTTACCATCTACGTTTGTATCTAAACATTTTTATGAATGTATTAAATTCAATATTATTATAAAGAAGTGAGTAAAAAAATTCCCCCTAATGTCTTTGAATGCAACAAACTGTCGTTGCATCAACAGATAAGAAACACGTTTACATTTTTTTTACACGAACAGATATCTTGTAATTTAAACAAAATAATACAGACAGAAGAACTAACAAAAGAGAAAACAAAACGAATGTGCTTTTAGGAATTTATAATACAATTTTATTATATACGAAAGAGAAAGCATTTTAACGAGACAAATATTTATATTGTTATCTATTAATACGGAAGTTATTGAGAAATTTAATAAAACCACTTAACATACTGGATAACCCTTTTCTAAAGCCATTTACAACACTAAAGCCTGTTGTATTCTGATAAGGTATCGCCGTTTTATCAAATAGTGAACACATTAAAATGGTTCACACACACAAAAAAACTCATATTTATGCCAAACATCATAGCAAAGTTGGGCAATTCTCTGCTCAAAAAGTAAATATTTACTTGGATGGTAATTTGGCTTTTCGCACACACCCCAAAGGCTGATATCGCCAATGTGCAGTTGTTTGCGGTTAAGTGTTGTCCCTAAATGACTACTGATATACGGAACTTTGCAATATATAAATTCCATACCACACTAGATATTATATAGTTGATGCATTATATTGTTCAATATATTAATATTAAAATGAACACAAATTAATCAAAGTCTTAATAAAACACGTCATGCGGTTTATAACATAACAGAACACAGATTACAATCATCTCCAGTCGCTTGTTGTACAATTTTACCATCAACTAATAGATAAATCGTGCTGGCCTAAGGGTGGTTTTTAATATTATCCACAATAATTTATTGTACATGTGCTTTAAACTGACTTGAACTAATCATGTATATGGGGGTTAAATGCATCGAAATACTGAACTGAGAAAAAAATTATGAAATTTTGTACGTGACATCAAGAGAGTGCCACTTGAATTTCAGTACAAAGAAAATTTATTATCATTCAATTAACACACCATTTATTATTATAATATTTCATTGTTTTTATAGACAATTGAAAGAAATATATAGAGGTATTCTATTATATTATTGTTAACGAATGGCTTGACAATTATTTAGATGAACTATTAAAATAACAATACATTCCCTTTTAATATAAATTCGTTTTGCTTTTGCAAATGGATTGTTTTATATGTAAGTACAAATGGTCCTAGTATAAGTCAAAATTTGAACATGAAAAGACGTACAGAGTTAATTAGTTTTTGTGAACTTTTGTGCTTTTAACGAATAATAATAAAAATTTTAATTTTATTAAAAGCGAATAAATATTTCAGTTTAATACATTGCAATTTACATAAAATGTTTTTAGTACATACGAGTATACACTGCCTCATTGTTTTCCAATTGTAATATTGTTTGTATGTATGTACATGGAAGTATATTGTAGGTTGTAGGTAAAATTATGTACAAAATATCCACATTTACACGAACAATTCTTGTTAAACATTTTGTCAAATAGAATGTAGCCTAATACAACATTGTTTAATGCAATTGTTAAGTTTAAATTGGCTGCAGTTACATGCGGTAACCACAAAAAAATTACCACCCTTTTATTTAATTTTGTAAATAAATATTTATATTTAATTTGCACAAATTACATACGATATAATATCAAAATTTACAAGTTATCCGTATACGATAATTGTGCTATTGTAACTTTATGTTTAGTGTTATTAACTGCATGTTTAATTTGAACTGTTTCAAGGCATTTTAAAATGAATATAATTACATGAAATGCAATTAAATTGGAGAAGGTACATTATTCACTGATTTAACAGATTTAATCACAATTCTGACTAGAAAATGTATGCGCCTAATAATAGTTTAATTAAATTTGGTATGCGTTCGTACCAAAACCATCGAAACAAAAGAAAATTTCCTATAAAATTCACTAGGAATTACACAGTTTTTCAGGCGTAAATGTAATTACAAAACAGATGTTTCCATTTGCGTTAAGGTAGTAGTTGTATGTATGTAGTGGTGGTAAAACCGCAAATGAAATTACTCAGCAATATGTTCGTTCAAGTGGTTACTTTGTCCTTTACTTTAGAGATGTCCCCTGGTCAATGGACATGTAGGGTTAAAGCAACCACTAATGGAATTGCCGACCACATAGAATTTTATTTGCACGGTTCTTACTTAATTTTGGTGGTTACTCGAATAGTATGGCCAATTTTAATGTACTTCTACTGAAAAATTAATTTGATTAGATGCTTTTAACTGTGATTTTTAAAGACAACATTAAAATTTAATACTATCAGCATAATATACATTAATTACTATAGAAAATACATGTAACAGGGAATTATTTATGGACAGTACAATTGTGCTCTTCTATTGCTTTATTCAATGTTGAAACGCACATATACATATTTTCCAACTAAATAACCAACTTTGATGAGTGGACCCACTTGACCAAATGGCCGAACCACATTGATGGTCCATCCCCACAGCAACATCATCCCCTGCCGAATTGACGAGTAATGCAACAACCGTCAGCCAAACATAACAAGTACTACTCGCGAGTTAATTACAGTTTTAAATATATAGAGTGTATTATAGTATACACTGCAACTGGCAGTTAAACAAGTTTATTTCAAATTAATCCCGTCGCATAACACTTCTATGTAATCAGGGAAAACGTGTTTTATAATGGTCTAATTACAAAACCGGTACAATTTTGACTGAATGAAGCGTGCTCCATTTTATTTACAATAGTGTACATTTTCATTGTATATTTTATACATACATACATATAATATGTATTATATAGATATACATTTAGTTTTAGTTGAATTGCACAACTGCAAACTACATCTGAAAATTGAAATTGATACTTCAACCACAATAGGCAAAAGTTTAGTTACATAATTTCGATACCATTATTAAGCATGTATTATTATTGAAACTTTTTGCATGACAATAAATGGCTATCGGATATTTTTCAATTTTTACTGAAATATCTCATCTCAAAATTGACGATGTTTATTAAAACTGATGATTTTCTTTTATTGAAATCATTAACAATGAAATGTAAAATCAAGAATTTTATATAGGTAAATAACTAAATATATTCAAATTAGTATATAAAATCGAAAAATCAATTAATTGTTATGATTTATTAAATCCTATTTAAATACTAAATTGTTTTTCTATTACCAAATCAAATGAATATGCATAGTGAATTTTAAAATTCGTATGCTGTTGAAAAGCCACCAATTTCATGCTGCCGGATAACGAGTTCATTATATAATACACATATGTGAAAAATTTACAAATAGTTTTTCAACATTTATTTTTTCAACGAATAATCAGCTAAATCGATTAGCTTTGCCATCATTTTATTTTGACGGATAGTGAAGTCCCATCATTCTGGCATTTTTTTTAACTTGGACATATTGCTTATTCAATTCAAAACGTTTTTGATGCTGAATCATTCATATTCTGAGAACAATTTTACTAACAATTTTGTTAAAGATATAGGTAGATACATGCATATAAATTTTATACATGCATGCATTTTTAATATTTATATGAATGCATATTTTAAATTTATTCAAATAATCCGATTATTATATTGTATACGTTTATAGTTTCATCGCAAAATATGTATTTATTAATGCCATTAAAATAATTGGTAAAATAAATAAATAATATATGCAATCAAACAATTTGATAATATTTGCAAATTCCATATATGTACCTACATGTACGAGTATTATGTATTAGAATTAGATATACATAGGTATATGAAGTAGATATTTACAGTACTTGTACGAGTATACAGGCTGATTCTTTTAAGCTTCCGTCATCAGAATTATTTTAAAAACTACAAGAGATTTTAACCAAATTTTGTACTTGGGGGTTTAGGAAAATAGCTAATTCAATGAAAATATTTACACTGCTATTTTTAGTTATATACGTATACCTAACATCTCATTTAAAATAATTGTGAGGTAAAATTAAATTGAATCATCTGTATCTATATGAGTGTGAAGTATACGAACACACTATGAAGAATCAATTTTTTACAAAGTAATTTATATTCTGTTATAACAGTTGTATGTATACATACAAGCGAAGAAAGAAGAACATTGGAACATAGGGAAATTACAAAAAAAACTTTTTACTTTTCATATTATAATTCCACTGGGAAATTATTTTCCACCTGTACGTTTTACAGTATGTCGGAATGATAAATCGATATATATCATCTTTCGTTGCTCAATTTTATTTGTCGCTGTGGTAAAACTTAGGAAAATGTATATTATATATATTTACTGCAAATATACGTTCTTTTAAATATTGTATTAAGTCGGCTACAGACGACATGGCAAGCCTTGGCAAATGCCGGCTCGTTCCAACGTTGGCGCATCGTGTGTATGTAAAACATATGGCAAAGCATAGCCAACGTTGGCGCTGGCCTGGGTTCGCCTAGTAAGCGGTATTTTCGACACACATCAAAGGGACTTGTGGAACCTCGCCAGTGAGCTTGATCGCCCGTACACACGACATGTTTTAATGCGTGCCTGGTTAACCAATAAAACTTGATTTTAATATAGAGTCGGACATTTTTTGTGAGACTTGTACACTTGTTTCAACGATCGCCTTCAAATGCCTCGAAGTGACTTGCCAAGATAAACCATGTCGTGTGTACGGTCGTCAGTGCGCGAATATCAAGCAAGGACCAACGTTTCTACAAACGTTCGCTGAAACGCTGGCCAAGGCTTGCCATGTCGTCTGTAGCCGGCTTTAGATATTGACAACATACAACGTTGTGTTCGATGTATGATAGATTGGGTATGCATTTGAATTGTTTCGTTGAACACTTGAGTATGCTTTGTGTACTATTGGGTGACCAACGTATTCGCCTGACGGCCTGTAATTCGCTATAAGCAGTAATGGATTATTTTCCTTAAATTGTTTTAAACTTTATATTACATTTTATAATTATATAAAATGGCATTACTATTATTATTGTCTATAATTAGACAAATAAAACAAAGATGATTAATTGAATATTATTTATTAAATGATTACTTTATATTACAATAAAATATAATTATTTTATTATTTGATTTCTTATTATTTCAATACAATAAATAAGTTATACATTTATTTTGATTTATTTCAATATAGCAATAATTCTATAAGTAATTAAATTGTTTTACTTACCTGTTTTCTTTGTTCGTTTCC